>JBAIAC010000030.1:21770000-21825000 GCA_037349315.1 Chelydra serpentina
GAAATCTTTTTCAATACGCACCTGAAGATGCAGACAGGTAAAGCTTAAAAGCTGTAATTATGTGAAACTGGAAATAATGGATGGAAATAATGGAGTCATTCAGTTGCCATTAATAAATAGTTCTGTAAGAACTCAAAATCGCTGAGTCATCTGCCCATTTTTGTTGCACATGTGGTAGAAAACTTCCTATAAAGAATGCAGCAGGAATGTTTCTATGTGGTTATTTTCATGCACAATTATCACAATTGCCCACACAAGTATACTCAGTGACATATAAATTAGGTGTGCAAATACACATGTTTTTATATGCCTAAATATTTGAAAAGTAAAACAGTCTGACACTGACATTTGGGGCCTGATTTTCAGAAGTCCAACTGAAGTCATGGCCTACTCTCATCATTTTATTAATCAATTATGGAAACCAATAGAAATGCTGCTGATCAAGCAGTTATCTTTTGGGATCATATAGAGTGTTTCTAAGATGGTCAGGTGCTCCATCCACATATGACTGAAGAAACTGCATGCTGCAATCCAAGACCTTATTTAAAATCAGTATTCTGGTTGCCTATGAAGATAGTTTTCATGAGAACAAGCTGTTGAGTTCATGATGTGTTTTCAGTAGAAACTAGCTCCAAAGCAGGAAGTGGTTGGAGTCTGTCAAGCATACAGTAAACTCAGGTTTGAAGCTTGGCATTTACTGATGTAGATTCTTAATTACAACAACAGAGTAAGTAGTGTGAAGGAGGAACTTTTACAGTGTATTAAAGAAAGGAGTGATATGTGGCACAGCTTCCTGGATTTCCTTGGAAATATGAAGCAGTATCATTCAGTCATTAATTGCATCCCCCTATTTACCCAACTGCCTGAGAAGTTCCTATCAAAATATATTGTGTTCCCCTACCAGGACAATGAACATTTGGAATAAGTTTGCATGTGTTAATATCATTTAAAGGAGGGGTGACATTATGAACAAATGCTTACAGTAAAACTCCCCTTCATCAGAAGAAGACCATTCCATGACAGCTGTATCTCCTTAGATAGAAGAATTCACAGCTTGGCTTAATTTTCAAAATATATGAAGATTCTTTTCAAAATATATGTAGGACCAGGCACACTGTTAACCTCAGAATAATCATTCACCTTTCACTTTCAGCAATTAATCTAATTGCCTGCATGTCAGTTGCAATCCCTTGAGCTAGTTAGCTAGATATAGTTATAGATTACATTTAAAAGTTGCAGGAATTTGTGTAGTTTGCAGGCAAACATTTGTAATAATAAAAAATCACCACCTGGCAAGTTCCAATACTGAATAAGTGGGAGAATAGCAATTTATTATGTCATAGCTAGTTTACAGTAGAAATGTAAGTAACATCAGGTAGTTACAAATCAAATAGTCCAAACAAAAAACCTGAGTTAAATAAAATACTGATACCATTCAAACCTCTCTGGTTGGTTCTGCCAGATTAGCAGCAGTTTACCAGCCCTTGCAGATAACCCATACAGCAGAAAGACTTTGAACTATTCTCCTGCTTACTTTTTAACATTTATATTGCAGTGCCCTAAACCAGTTTGGGGCTGCATTACAAAAAATGCCCTGTCCCAAAGAGTTTACAATCTGGTACTTTGATTGCAACTCATACTCCATTAAATTCTCCCTTCCGGAATGCCTGGTAGGTCAGGCTGTGCTCTCCCATTCCTGCTTCACAATTGCATGGTACAAAACCATGACAGCTGAGCTCCCAAGACATTCCCAAACTCACCAGCTCCTGGTCACCTTCTTGGCCAGGTTCCATAACCCAGTTCCAAGGTGCCTTCCTGAAGTGCAGACAGGTCCTGGTTACTGGCTTATTTTCCTTCTTGTTGGGGTGGGAAGTGAGTGAGCCAACTGTTCTCTTTGGCCATAGCTTGTGATGGAGATAGCTAGTCCTGGAGATAGCTAGTCTCAGGGCTGGGGGAAGTGAGCAAGAAGGAGGCAACTTCTTATATAAAACCTCAGATTGTAGGGTGGCAGCTCCTCCATTCTCCAATAGCTGTCCTGGTTGGAGCTAAATCAAGAGATTAATCCATCAGCCCAGCTCTCTATGGAGTGCTGGAAGGACTCCAGTTTGGGAACTAATGGGGCAAAGTATAAATCTTTTTTTTCTGACTACTGACTACAATGCTGACTACTAAATCATAGTGAAACTCATACAGGGAATAAGCAAGACAGTACCCAGAATCATGGTATTCTAAAGCATGAAACACTTTAGTAGGGCAATGTCAGCCCAATTATTATATCTGTTCTATGTTTGAATAGATTATTTCAATCTCTAAAATGTCAATCCAGCATCTTTCAACAGCCTTAAATTCACACACATTAAAATAAATTTTAAAGTATGTTACAGTATTTTAAAGGGTTGCAATTGAACTGACAAAAGAAAAGACGTCCCAAGTTAAAGCTATTACTCCAGCCTTATAATTTTACTGGGCTCAGTTATTTTAAAGATTTCTGAATAGTATATGTCCTTACCTATAATAGACCTGACCTTGCGTGCACGTATTTTACAGTGAAATCTCTGTATGTTTTATGTAGGATTGGGTCCATACATGTACTACAATGGAAAGGTACAATGGGATGAGTTAGCTGCTATGCTAGTATGAACTCGGGTTTTCTCTGGAAGGTTGTGTGAGACAGACATTATTTGTATTGAATAAGTCCATGATATTTGACCCCATTTTGATGGTTGCCTGACCCAGTAATTATTCATGAAAATTTCGATGGGACGTTTGCAAAATGATTTTTTTAAAACAGTATCAGGCACTATGTGAAGAGTGCAAAAATGGTACATTATTAAAGATAAATTCCTTAGGTGTTTGACTTAGCATTCTTCAATTATTAGTCTAATTATTCTTCTATTATTTAGGCAGCAAGCCAAAGGTTCTTGGGTGCATAGAAAGTTAATGGGGGAGATGAAGTAAAACTGTAAGGTCATGTCAACATATGTTCATTAAAGCTTGAGTTCCTTTTGCATTAAACTTACTATCCGCTCTAACAATTTACCAGGGTCTATTTATTTAATACTAATAAAATATGCAGGAATAATTATTTAAATATATTCTCTTAGCCTTTTTTTTGTCATTTCTATTGTGTGCAAAGAAATGACAGAGCTGCAAGATAGGAGGCTCATTTGGAAATCTACAGGAAAGGTTCATGAGTCTCCTGTTCACTGCCAGAGAGAAACATACAAGATCCCACAAACTTTCCAGCAGTCCCCAGTACTTTCTAGCATACAGCACTGGATATATACATTTACATACAAAAATCTACATTAGAAGAAAGTGATTTGGGTTTACAAATCAAGTACTCCAAAATTAGGAAATGTCACTTTTACAGATGTGTATGCACTCTTCATTTTTCCACTTATACCACTAAGGCTATGTCTACACTACCACTTATGTCAGTATAACTTTTGTAGCTCAGGGGTGTGAATAAACCACCTTCCCCCCTGAGCGACATAAGTTACACTGACATAAATACGGGTGTGGACAGCTTCTCCTGCCGACATAGCTATCACTGCTCCTTGGGGGTGGATTAATTAAGTCGACGGGAGAGCTCTCTTCCATCAGCTTAGATCGGCTACACTAGAGAACTTACAGCGGCATAGCTGCAAGTTCTCCAGTGTAGACATAACCTAAATGGGCAGGGTTTTGTGGAAAAAATAGTATGTGATCACATAATTAAAGACTGCATCATAATATGTATGCACAAAGGAGGCAGAATTGAGGTCGCTAACATGGGCAACCATAAGTCAAGCATTTCCTAACTTTCAAAAGCTGACCTTTCCAACCTAAATAACATTATTTTAATGTATCTTTTGTATGTAATTTCTGAGGCTATTTCAAGAAAGGAAAATGTAAAAAACAAATGATATTATGTACACCATCAACAGAACTAACTACATTTCTTGGTGGCAGGAGAAGGCTGTTATCACAGAATCAGGATGCGTGACTGGTGCCATGGCTTGGGTCTAGCGGATGGTCAGGGGAGCCTAACCTAGACTGTCTCTCTCTCACTTGCCCTAGGAGGTAAAGACCTCTTTCCCCATTTGGTGCTCATAGAGGGAGAATGAGTTGTTGGGGTCCAGGGAGGTTATGTGGGGAGGCCCAATTCCTGGCTGGGATCTGTGGGAAGTGCCATCTAAAATGTTCGTATTGTTATTTTGGCTGCCAAAATTAACCCGAGTAATGCAAACAACAGAAAGGAAATGGCAATGTTTAATAGTTTATAATTCAGCTAAATGTGAATAGAATTTCATGGGACACAGAAAAGACGTGTATTAAGCCTAAAAGTCTTATTCTTAACCAATTTCTAAGGCCTGCTGCATACAAAGCTTAGAGCTTATCAGAATGTGGCCATAAGCATCTTTTATAATTAAGCTAGGCAACTAAACTATGGGGTCACTACCACTTTATTACACCAAAATTAGACATGGACGCTCTCTTATGCTTTTTTGGAGTCCATGTGGGTTTTGTGTCAAAAGGAATAGGATCAGGACCACAATTTGAATTAAAAATATATTAGCCACTATTTGTAACAACAGATGCATGCAGTGATAATTACAATTTCTGTCCAGAATAGTTTATGTGTGCTATGTAGCAGAAGCAGGCTAAGCTAGCACATACGACAGTATACATGTACTTTGCTGGAATGGGGCGGAGGCATGAGAGTAAGTAAGAAAAATCTATTGTAGAAATTAGAAACTAATCCAAATCCTGCCTGGCAAATCTGCTTATTTAATATGTTCATTTAAATTCATTTCACAGTCAAGGAAAATGAGATTTTTTTTAAAAAATGTTTATTAATGCAAGTTATAGGGGGAAATAAATCCATTGGCTTTTTTTCCCTGGAGCTCTGAACAGGAGACCTGTGCAGTATTCACTGTAAAATTAAAAATATTTTTTTTATCATATGAGTTTAACTAAAGCAAATATTTATGGTTCACCAATAAACAATTTTAAAAAGATCTTTCCTAATTAAAAAGCATAGAGGAAAAAAGTTAATAGAAGGTTCCAACAAGAATGATGGAGCTTGTTAAGAATATATACAAATGACAAGACTTTTATTAAATACTCTGAAATATGGGACCCACTGCCCAATACTACGAGGTGCTGACTACCTCCTGAAAGCAGATGAGCTGTCCCAAGATCTATGAAATAAAAGTATCTTTCATGAAGGGCCCCTTGATTTCGATAGTACCAAAAACTCCAATCTGACCTTTTCCAAGTGCAAGGCAGGTCAGATTATGATCAGTAATGTAGAGGTACCTTTATTATGTCCTCATATATGTCCTGCACTTTTTCAGTTCACAACATGGTCACTAAAGTCAAAGTTTCCAGTGACATAATCTTACAGAAGTCTATGGAGAATTCAGCCCCTATACTAAATTTTGAAAGTACTGTATCTCTAGTCTCAAGTAGTTTCTTAACAACATAATATCCAGAGAAGTTGGCCTCGCCTCATAGAATCATAGGACTCAAAGGGACCTTGAGAGGTCATCTAGTCCAGTCCCCTGTACTCATGGCAGGACTAAGTATTATCTAGACCATCCCTGACAGGTGTTCATCTAACTTGCTCTTAAAAATCTCCAGTGATGTAGATTGCACAACCTCCCTAGGCAATTTATTCCAGTGCTTAACCACCCTAACAGTTTTTCCTAATGTCCAACCTAAACCGCCCTTGCTGCAATTTAAGTCCATTGCTTCATGTCCTATCCTCAGTGATTAAAGAGAACAATTTTTCTCCCTCCTTCTTGTAATAACCTTGTATGTACTTGAAAGCTGTTATCATGTTCCCTCTCAATCTTCTCTTTTCCAGACTAAAAAACCCAATTTTTTCAATCTTCCCTCAAAGGTCATGTTTTCTGGAAATTTACTCCCTTTTGTTGCTCTTCTCTGGACTTTCTCCAATTTGTCCACATCTTTCTTGAAATGTGGTGCCCACAACTGGAAACAATACTCCAGTTGAGGCCTAATTAGCGCGGAGTAGAGCGGAAGAATTACTTGTGTCTTGTTTACAACACTCCTGCTAATACATCCCAGAATTATGTTTGGTTTATTTGCAACACTGTTGCACTTTTGACTCATCTTTAGCTTGTGATCCACTATAACTCCAGATTCCTTTCTGCAGTACTCCTTCCTAGGCAGTCATTTCCCATTTTGTATGTGTGCAACTGATTATTCCTTCCTAAATAGAGTACTTTGCATTTGTCCTTATTGATTTTCATCCTATTTACTTCAGACCATTTCTCTAGTTTGTCCAGATCATTTTGAATTTTAATCCTATTCTCCAAAGCACTTGCAACCCATCCCAGGTTGGCATCATTCACAAACTTTATAAGCGTACTCTCTATGCCATTATCTAAATCATTGATGAAGATATTGAACAGAACCGGACCCAGAACTGATCCCTGTGAAAACCCACCTGATATTCCATTCTAAGCACATATCTCTTAAAATGTCTTCTTCAATCAGAATTCTTATCCAGACACTTGAGCTCATCGGAGAAGTGGCCTTTCCACATAGTATTGGCAATCTGTCTGAAGCATTACTTCATGTTTTCAGTTTATATGCATTTCTCATCGACTGCCCTTCCTTTGAGCCATAGTGACAGACTATCTACATGGAGTATATTTTTATTTGAGTCTCCCCTCTATCAAATCTTGTTCTTACTTTTACATTCTTTAAAAAAACACTAAACACATCTGTTAGATGAGTGAAGGACTACATGGAGTCTATTCTCTGTGTACACTGCAAACAAGGACCATTAACAACTTCAGTCCCTGTGCTTGGGACAAGTGTAGCTAATGTGCCATCTGTGCATAGTCCATGAGTGCACATTACCTCAAAGAGAATGTGGAAAAGGTTGAGCCATGACTTTACCTGAAGCACAATTCCTCCCCAAACTTCTCTGTGGTGTGTGATTCCACAAACCAGCTCCTAAATACCACAGTTTGGCCCTTAAACCATCAGTGAAGGATAAGTAAATATATTATTCTGTATTATGTGTTGCTACACCGGGTGTTTCTTTAACGGATTTTTATTGTGTGTGGAGTGCTGGCAGTGATTATTTCTTGAGAGTGCTCGGAGCTGCACAGACAAGAGATATGGGCCCTGCTCTTAGGACTTTGCAGCAGCAGGACTCAGTGACAATACCAGCCTATGGCTTAAAATTAAATTTGCAACAAGGGTGATAGTAGTTGCAGGAAGAGCTCTTACTGACTACGTGCCTGTCAAGTGCGTTGGAACTTGCAAACTCCAGAACTAAATTGGAATGGAATGCAAATGGAGTTCTGAGACAGACGCCTACCAGAAAGAAAGCTGTTCTGTGTTAACAAAAGCAGCTGTAACAATCGCACACCTGTCTGTAATTAGATTACATTTTGCAACTAAAGGGCCTGATCCTGATATCCTCACTCAGGCGCAATTCCCATTGGAGATAGGTATGCAACAAGATGGAAAATAGGGGACTTAATCTTTTCTTAGGTAAGGAAATCAAAGGCAGCTTCGACTGAGTAAGGCATGAATAAGGTCTGCATGATCTGACCTACTGACTCATTCATGAGAGTGCTTCACAATGTCAGACCTGCCACTGGAAATACCACTCGTACATATTACCTAGAGTCATTTCATTCCAAAAAGTCCTGCTTTACCAGCTGAAAGGTAACATAGTCGCCAACATTTCAGGGACACCTGCAGGCTTTTGAACACCTGTTCGGAAATGTCTATTCAATATAATGAAAGATTTAGATGATCCCCCATTTGCTGAAAAATTAGATTTTAGAAATGAATTAGAACCATTTTAATTATATTAAAATATGAAAATGATAAAATATTATTATAAACATAATTGTCGTACAATACTATACTTGTGATCCAACCAGGAAAAGTTAGGAAAGAGACTCTTTACAGTAGATGCTAACTCTGCACAATTAGTATTAGGCACTAGGGATATGCAACCCAAATAAAAATTACCTGATTAACCCTTATTTTGGTCCTAGCAGATATTTCAGTGCACTAATGAAAAAAAATAGCTCTGAATAATCAGGAATGTATGAACCAAAATGGGGTGGCAGAGAGGTATTGGAAAGATATTTACAAGTCTGACAAGAGCTTTCCAGCCAGTCATTAAGTCCATTTAGACTCATTGCTGTGTGATCAATGTGATTCAGCCATTTTGCACAATAGAAAAAAAAACCTGAGAAAACATCTCAGTTCTCCTCTCTTCCTGCTCTTCTGATGTTGCTGTTGCCTCACATAACTCACTTTTAGACCAATTATTTTCATTATTTGTTTTTCCCAGACCAGATTTTACAGTATATCATGTAATATAAAGCACCTCAAAACTACATCTCATACACATCTGAGCATTGAGATATCTGCCCAGTGCCATAAGCCAGTTCTGAAAGAATGGTGAATAAATTTGGTCAGCATCACACAACAAAAGCAAAAGCTAGGCTTCGTCTACACTACACACCACTGGTGGCAGCGTGGAGAGCATATGTAGCTACACATCAGAGAGAAAAGCAGGAATATGCCAGAAAAAGACTCTAGCAGAGAGAAGGCAGCAGGGAAAGGCTTCGGCAGCTTTGCTCTGCCAGAGCCTTTCACTGCCACTAGGAAAGGATCTGCAAGAGGGAGACAGCGAGGAAAGGCTCAGCCTTTCCCCGCGGAAGAGAAATGCTCCAGTAGCAGGGAGCTGCAAGAAACTTTCCCTGCTGCTGCAGTCTTTCACTCTGTTGGGTAAGGGTTCCAGCCGCAGGGAGGCAGTGGGACTCTATGCAGCTAAAAATAACAGTGGAGACAGCAAGACACGGGTAGAACGCATGTAGGGTATGTACTCGCTTACATAGTTAGGTGTGTCTTTACTCTATTCACTTAAGCTGTACTTCAGCAGCTACATTGCTATCTATAAAGCAGCTTGTGGGGAACAACAGGAACTCTGATGATCTCCCGCCACTTTGTGTCCTGGGAGGGGCTGTTTCATATTAGTCCTTCATATTAGTCAGCTACTCCATTTCTAAGTTATCAGATAGCACTGATATCTCTGTGTGAGTTACTCAGCCCCCTCTTCTCAATGTCTCTCCAACAGCCATTCAGGATACCAGAAAAGGTCCCCGTCTTAGGCTTTGTCTACACTACACAGCTTTGACACGGCTATGTTGCTAAAGGTCGGGCAGTGTAAACGCTATTTCTCAGCACTTTTGCCGACAAAATACTTCCACCCCCTATGAGCGGGGTTCACCTTGTCGACAGGAGAGTGCTCCTGCCAACAACGAGCTGTTTACACTGCCATTTGCTGCAGCAAAACTTTTGTCTTTCAGGAGGGCTTTTTTAAGCAGTGTAGACAAAGCCATAGATTCCACCAGTTCTGCAACAATGCTAACAGGATTGCATTAGCGCTGCAAATCAAACCATGCTAAACTGCCGAACTCTGGCCAGACTCTTTACCCAAGGAGAATCAGGATCAGGACTTTGCTCATTATTTATAGATTCAAATCAACTTTTCAAATAATTCCTATGAAAGCTGTGCATATGGTAGCCTGGAGTCTTATTATTTTAGACATTATTTAATCTTTGCAGTGGGAAAAGCAAATACTATGATTTTATTTAATTTACATTTAAACTGATGAATTTTCTAAGATTAAACTGGTGGGCCCAGTCCAGTCCCTGCTGGATTGCTAACATGGATAGGTAAGCCTTCACTGCAAAACACAGCATCACAATTGGTATTAATTAGCACCCTTTTTATCCATCTCAGCATAGGGGCTTAGAACTGCTTGGGCACAGAGCCTTAACACCTTTCTCACCCCTTTAGGTGGCTTCTACAATAAAGAGAAAGGCACATTGGTGGGGAAATGTTGGGAAGCTTGTCACTGATTGTGCTGGGGGATAAACTCAGGACGTCAGTTTTTCCACTGACAATCCAATGTCAGTAAAATCAACTGAATTCCCTCATTTTAAAATCTGAAACAATATACTTGGAGATAACTTACATTGCTTAATGCTTCCCATCCTCTTTGTAAAATCTTTTCATAATGTTCAAATAGTTGGCTTCCAGTGATGATACTATAATGATCCTGGGGAGTATAGGGAACAGAGTAAATTCAAGTCAAATACATTTCAGAAAATTAATACATCACAGACCTCATATTGAATAATTTTCATTACAGGATATAGTTGTCTCTTACTAGGGGAGAGAAATAACATGGTGATTGTTGTTGCCTGTACTCTTTTCTATTTTTTTAAGTCTACAATTCTTAGGCATTAAATTGTGCAGTTATAGTTGCTCAGCAACCATAACTTCTGTATATGCGCCTCCCATGGTTTTGTAGCAATGGCAATCTTACGATAACAAGGAGAGGGTGGTTTTGTTTTTGTATTTTTGCAATCAAGATACTTATCCATACATAAACATATGCTACATTGTATGTATTACGTATGTAAACAAATTAAAATAATTATTTCATTTGAGTATTGAGACTTAAGAAACTGTTGATTTAGAATTGCAGGAATGCACCGATGGAAAAATTGATACCAAGGAACAGGGGGAATACACTGGCATATTGTAGAACAGTTATAATCCCTTTGGCGCACCTGCTACTGAACTATGTCAAATGCTAGGTGGCAAACAGAACTTTTGTGAGGCGGGGTGGGGGCGGGGAGTTGTTTGAGTGGAAGAGGTAAGGAATTTTTTTAGGGTACGTTTTCTAAGTGTGACATACACTTTAGCCACTGAAGTCGTTCTCGGGGCCTGATCCTGTAAGGTGCGGAGCACACACTGATTCCAAAGAGAGTTGAGGGAAGCTAGGACAGTGCAGGATTAAATATGGGGTTAAATCGCTCCTAGGGCCTTCTTCTCATCCTAGCGGGAATGTGCAGTTGAGCCAAGAACGCTGTGGCATATTACTATGCTATTAAGTGGAGCAGAGGCGCATAGATTTTCCCTATGCCAGTGGAGAGTAGGCATATTGGGAAGTGACAGCCTAATTTACCGAGGATTTCGAGGAACCTAGGTTTTAACCTTACTCTTCTATGAGCTAAATGGGAGCCCAATCCTGCAAAGCACCAACATCAGCAGGAGTTGTGGGTACTTAGCATCTCTCAGGAAGTATTTACTCAATGCCTTGCAAGACTGGGTTCTAAATTTAGCTTAGTAGTTGGTAAACTTAATAGGGCCTCTGCAGTGGGTGAATTTCATCCTTAATTCATTTATTTTGTAAGGGAAAAAAACTTGCTGCCATGGGTTGTTATGAAGCCCTAAAGTATAACTGGGTTCAAAAAAGAATTAGATAAGTACATGGAGGATAGGTACATCAATAGCTATTCGCCACGATGATCAGGGATGCAACCCTACATGCTGAGTATCCCTAAACCGCTGGCTGCCAGAAGTGGAACTGGATCACTCACTAATGGGTCATTCACTAATTGCCCTGTCTTTCTAGTTATTCCCTCTGAAGCATGTGGTGCTGGCCACCGTTGGAAGACAGGATACTGGGCTAGATGGACCATTGTTCTGATCCAGCATGGCCATTCTTATGTTGTTTATAGATTCATCTACCACTTCCACTCCATGAGATGACCCCCCAATAAGAAGTCAATAGGAATTAAGGGCACTTCGGGCATTTTATGATCAGATTCCTAAACGTCAGAGCACTGACGTCAGAGAAGATTACATGAACTTCATACCCCTAGTAAGTGATATGCTGATATAATAGTGTCAGCCAGAAAGTTGTTGAAATACATTAAGTAGAAGGAAATCTGATTCCCAGAATGAAGTCTGTAAGGACCTAGCAGGACTGGTTTCCCAGACAATTGAAGTCAAAGGGAGTTTTCCAATGATTTCAGTGGGAGGAGGATCAGGCCCCAAACACTCAGGCACCTGTGTGAGGACCATAGTTCCCTATGAAAGCACAAAATAACTAAACAAAGTGAAATTAAGTTGGCCGGATTGGAAAACATTTTTCATTACTTACGTTGTAGTTTTTAGTTACTGAGACAACCTTCCATGAAATATACTTAGCATTTTAATTCTTATCCTCTGTACAAAAGTCATCAAAGTTCAAATTGTTGCAGCTGGTTGTGGGCCTAAGCTGCAAGACTGACTCTATAAATTAAAGTTATTTCATTTCTACAAATTATTATTTATAAAAAGCTAAACAACAATCTGCGCTGCTCCTTCCATTACTATATGAAAAATCAGTTTGATATTGCTTACTGAATTTGAATTTGTTACCTTGCAGGATATCCATGAAAGAGCATGTCAGTCACTTGTCATAACACTTATATTTACAGCTTTTCATCCAGAACGGTCACAAACTTTTCACAGATATATCAAGTTGGTACTTAATGATTGCTTTCTCCTTTTGCAATCACCTCCTCATTTTAACTAGGTTTCTCCACACCAAACAATCTTGTTACCACCATCTGGGCACTTGGGACATCAATGGGAATTTTACATACAGAACACACACCAGAGAATTGAAATGTAGATCAAAGAGGATAATTTCCCCCTAACTATTGTTTCATATTTCCTTATTCAGGATCCACTCCATCAACACCCAGAAATACACGAGTATTTTTATTCTGAAACACTAGTTCTCCTTATTAAACTATGCAAACTCTAAGTTTACTCTCACATTTAAAGAATGCTGTGTAATGCTGTTGCCTGCCATTCCTTAAACTTACTGTTCTGTATTGGTTGAACACGTCGCATTGAACTGTATTGGTATAAGGACTGCATGATTCCTATTCCCCGGGGACCAACTCAAAAATTGAATGTGTATCTGCCAACAAGCAAAATTGTAAATAAAAAATTCATAAAACTGCCCTGCACTCTCTCGAGCAATGAGTTTTCAAAGGGTATGTCTATACTTACCCGTCGCGTCGGAGGCGCGGGATCGATGTTCTGGGTTCGATTTATCGCGTCTTGTCAAGACGCGATAAATCGAACCAGGAAGTGCTCCCTCGTCGACGCTGGTAATCCAGCTCGACGAGTGGAGTAGGCGGAGTCGACGGGGGAGCCTGCGCGCCGCGTCTGGACCACAGGTAAGTTCGAACTAAGGTACTTTGACTTCAGCTACGTTATTAACGTAGCTGAAGTTGCGTATCTTAGTTCGACAGGGGGGGTTAGTGTAGACCTGGGCTAAGTGATATAAAGGAAGTACCTGCTTAAATCAATCTCACATTACTCCATAACAAGGTATTTGTGCATTCCTCCCAATTACCTGTTTAGAAAATGTACCTCCAAGTCTGTGTATGTCTTACTGTTTCCCCAGATATGAAAGAGTTTTTAAAATAAAGCATTTTAACTCAGAGGCACTGTCAGAACTAGAAGTGTAGTGGAGCTGCCACATCACCATAATACACTACAAACTTCCTTAAGGACATTATATGGTCTGGGTTCCAAACACAATCAGGAGAAATTTCAAACACTTTGCTTTGCATTACATATACAGTAACATGTAGTACTGACATACCTATACAGAATACGTAAGTCTTTAATCATCAACTCGTTTTTGTCATCTTTACTTATAGGTTACTTCTTTGAAAGAATAAATTATGACTAGCCCCTTAGTTTAAATGTAAAATTTAGCAGAACTATAGTGCCACTGCTCTCTGTGTTCTCTCTTTTAGATTTTCGCTTTCATTAAAATTGCCTTTGAAATCTTTTACCCTCAACTATATCTTCAGCCTAGTGCAAGCACCATAATTTCTGAAGTCCTGTCTGTGTAAAAAGAAAATGTAGAGTCTCAGTTGGGGGTCAGTGGGGAGAGAGAAGAGAAGGGAGGGATGTTTTGTTTTGTTTGTTTGTTTGTTATGACACCAAGATTGCACTACTTACTGTACCTAATAGGCAGGGAGCAGGCAGCAGCACAACAAAAAAACTTGCTACACTAGGAAATTTTAAATGCATCAACTATGCATGTTCCTGGTCTTGCAATTCTTCAGTTAATCTCTGATGAACAGGAAAGATAAAAATAGTTAAAAAAAAAAAGAGCATCTCCTCCTATTTTAATTATCTTCAGTTTCCTTCAAATGATGATTTTTTTCTCTTACTAAGAGAGAGAGTTCCAGATTTAAATCTTACAGATTGAACCCCCTTGAATACCAAGAAACTTTGGATCCGTATCCAAATCCATATCCAAACTTTGCTGTTCAGGTTCATCTCTGGCTTTAAATTTGTTGGCTTTCATGTCTCTACATGTTCCATGTTTTTTCACACTCCTGAAATCCTTTCTTTCTGTTTCCCTCCTTGAGGTACACTGGTGGTATATACAAACTGCACCATTATTGCACATGCATAATGAATGCAATTTAACAGAATTTACTGTGATGAAAGTTATTTTCAAAGCACACACAAATACCATGCCAAAACCCAGCATGAGCTCCTACAGGAAATCAAATGAGATCTCAAGTTTGGACTGTACTTAACTCATGTCACCATGCTACACTATTTCCAAACCACCAGGGAGAAGCACTTTCTCGCAGCATTTCCACGGGACCCTGAGTACACATTAGGGTGACCTGATAGCAAGTGTGAAAAATCAGGACGGGGGTATGGGGGTAATTGGTGCCTATATAAGAAAAAGTCCCGAATATCGGGACTGTCCCTATAAAATCAGGACATCTGGTCACCCTAGTACACATTAAGATGCACCATACATTTGTTAAAGGAGACATCAGTGCTGAACCAACAAAAAGACAGAAGTGATCAAATCCTATACCGATGAGAACAGCTTCATAGACCAGCATTTCTACTCTGAACACAATTTCAGCAATAGGAAGGGTCAGTAATAAAATGTTGGACTTGGAGGTTGTTTTTTTCAGTGCTGCATATTTGGAAAGTTAAAATAAGTATCAATAAATATGACTGCAAATGATATACAGTTAAACCATAATGGTTGGCAATTGTTTACAAGCCCATGATCTGCTGAAGTCTCAGAACACATTGTGACAGAAATATATATGAATCTAAAGGTTTGGAGACGGTGTGAGACTATAATGTTCTCAGAACCCATTGTTTCACATAAAAGACTTTTCATTACTTAAGGAAGGGGACTCTGTGCAGTAATTCCACAGCTCTGATGAAGAGTATCCTTTGAAAATGTACATCCACACAAAGGACTTATTGATTTAAGATACTTGTGTTATTATTAATGGCTTTATCTGGAAGAACTTATTTTTGATACAATGGGACTTCCCACAAAGAATGATTTCTTTTTTAGAGGAAGTCTGAAAAAACCTTGTTACTGTTGAGCAAGAGTCCCTTTCTAACATTTCTTCACTTAACAGAGGAGAACATCACTGAAAAACCTGCACCAACAGAGATACTTTTCTCTTTCAGGAGTGAGAAGCCAGAACAAGATCAATGCATGCAGCTATGGGGAATATACAAATTTCACAGGACATATTCATTTAACCCCAAATCCTACCTCCAGAGCTCAGCCTGAGCAGTCAGGTTGTACACTTGAGAGCTACTCGGACATTGGAGAAAGCACTTCTAGCCCACCACTTCAAAGAGGAGCAGCAAACCTGCTCGACAGCCCTCTGTGGAGAAAGAAGTAGTTCGGGACTATTTAGAAAAGCTGGACGAGCACAAGTCCATGGGGCCGGATGCACTGCATCCGAGGGTGCTAAAGGAGTTGGCCGATGTGATTGCAGAGCCATTGGCCATTATCTTTGACAAATCATGACAATCGGGGGAGGTCCCGGATGACTGGGAAAAAGCTAATGTAGTGCCCATCTTTAAAAAAGGGAAGAAGGAAGATCCGGGGAACTACAGGCCAGTCAGTCTCACCTCAATCCCTGGAAAAATCATGGAACAGGTCCTCAAGGAATCAATTCTGAACCACTTAAAGGAGGGGAAAGTGATCAGGAACTGTCAGCATGGATTCACCAAGGGCAAGTCATGCCTGACTAACCTAATTGCCTTCTATGATGAGATAACTGGCTCTGTGGATGAGGGGAAAGCAGTGGATGTGCTATTTCTTGACTTTAGCAAAGCTTTTGATACAGTCTCGCACAGCGTTCTTGCCAGCAAGTTAAAGAAGTATGGGCTGGATGAATGGACGGTAAGGTGGATAGAAAACTGGCTGGATGGTCGTGCTCAATGGGTAGTGATCAATGGCTCCATGTCTAGTTGGCAGCCGGTATCAAGTGGAGTGCCCCAAGGGTCGGTGCTGGGGCCGGTTTTGTTCAATATCTTCATCAACGATCTGGAAGATGGTGTGGACTGCACCCTTAGCAAGTTTGCAGATGACACTAAACTGGGAGGAGTGGTTGATACGCTGGAGGGTAGGGACAGGATACAGAGGGACCTAGACAAATTAGAGGATTGGGCCAAAAGAAATCTGATGAGGTTCAACAAGGACAAGTGCAGAGTCCTGCACTTAGGACAGAAGAATCCCATGCACTGCTACAGACTAGGGACCGAATGGCTGGGCAGCAGTTCTGCAGAAAAGGATCTAGGGGTTACAGTGGACGAAAAGCTGAATATGAGTCAACAGTGTGCCCTTGTTGCCAAGAAGGCTAACGGCATTTTGGGCTGTATAAGTAGGGGCATTTCCAGCAGATCGAGGGATGTGATTATTCCCCTCTATTCGGCACTGGTGAGGCCTCATTTGGAGTACTGTGTCCAGTTTTGGGCCCCACACTACAAGAAGAATGTGGATAAATTGGAAAGAGTCCAACGGAGGGCAACAAAAATGATTAGGGGGCTGGAGCACATGACTTATGAGGAGAGGCTGAGGGAACTGGGATTGTTTAGCCTGCGGAAGAGAAGAGTGAGGGGGGATTTGATAGCTGCATTCAACTACCTAAAAGGGGGTTCCAAAGAGGATGGATCTAGACTGTTCTCAGTGGTAGAAGATGACAGAACAAGGAGTAATGGTCTCAAGTTGCAGAGGGGGAGGTTTAGGTTGGATATTAGGAAAAACTTTTTCACTAGTAGGGTGGTGAAGCACTGGAATGGGTTACCTAGGGAGGTGGTGGAATCGCCTTCCTTAGAGGTTTTTAAGGTCAGGCTTGACAAAGCCCTGGCTGGGATGATCTAGTTGGGGTTGGTCCTGCTTTGAGCAGGGGGTTGGACTAGATGACCTCCTGAGGTCCCTTCCAACCCTGAGATTCTATGATTCTATGATTCTATGACAGCCTCAGAACTGCTGCGGCCTCAGAACTGGAGTCACCTCTGCAGTAGACAAAGGACTGGCCACAAGATGCGCAAAGTTGCAGATCAGTTTTCCTCTCTGCACGTCCTCCTGTGTGCCCCCAAATCCCCACTCTGTAAGGTGCCCACATGAAGCTGGGCTTCACAGTGTATAGAGGGTATGCAGCCTTACATGGGATTCATTAATCTTAACCTCCCCAAGCAGTAAAACTGCATTAGGTCCTCTGTCCGTAAAGCCTGCTGTGCCAGAAGAGAAAAAAGCAGAATTTTCTGCTTAGTCACCAGTACTTAACTTAGTGTGCTATTATGCAACCCACATGCTGAAGTCATTGAAACTACTTGGGTGAGTAAGGGCTTACCATAATTGCCAAGCTTTGTGCAGCACCATGTGTGACATTTTAAGCAAAATTTTGGTGAGCTATTTTGCATGTTTGCAAATAATTTGCAGAACCACAAACTTCATCTTATGGTCAACAAACCCTGTCCCAAGCAGTGGCTGGAGTTGGTCATGGAGCTACATAAAACTTGATTGCATGTCTGTATTGCATGGTGGGTGCTGGAGTGCCTGTTAGGACATCAATCCAACAGTGACTCGGAAACAGGTTTCAACCTGGTATAAATTGGATATCAGAATCCAAGATGAAGAGAATGCTTTGTAAAGCAAAGACACTATCTCCTGCTTCCTGTCTAGCAATATTGCTTGCATTAGGAGCTCCTGAATTTAGCTTGAGGGAGGAAGGATTCCCATGCTACCAGTTCAGCCTGTCTTTCTATATACTTGTTCAGCCTGTCTTTCTAGACACTTATATGCCATCATATCCATAATATCTAAATATTTCACAGTTATTAATGAATATAGCCTCTCAATACTTCTTTGAGGTAGGGAAGTATTATCTCCGTTTCATCAGAGGGAAGCTGAAACAACAGAGGTTAAATGGTTTATTCTTGGTCACACAGACAATCTGTAGCAGAGCCAGGAACTGAATTCAGATCTCCTCAGTCCCAGGAGATTATCTATAGGATTTGCCTGTATTGAATGGGAAGAGAATTCAGCCCCAGAATCTGTGGTTTCCCCAAGATGTCCACAAATCTCAGGAGAACTGGCAGAGGCAATGGCCATCTACAGGGAAGCCTTGTGCCTTTGCATAGCAATTGGGACCCCGTGCTTCCCTCTCCATCTCCTGGATCCCACTATTGTCTTGGAATCTCCTGTAAAGAGGGTTCTACAGGATAGAAAGGGACTGTGGATCCTATGAAGTAAATGGGTAGTGGAGCAAAGCATCTGGCAGGATTGGGGCCATACTCACTTTTCTCTTACCAAAAAAAATAGGATCTGTATTTCTGTTTTATTGAGTGGAGTACCTACCTACCAATAAGGCTGTTGAGCAATGGGTACTGTTACAGGACTCCTTTATATCTATCTATCTATCTAATAGATAAGGTACCAGTATATGGCACTCAAGAATACATAGCATAGTTCTTGGATTATTAGGGCCAATAAAACGTCTTGTGCATTAGATATGGCTTCCTTTGGGAGCTCTTAATACGGGCGCACAACAGGTTCTTATAAGGGAGTGTTTAGAATGGTGAATTGAAATATATCACGGAGTTCAAAATACTACGCACAGCGGAACAAGCCGATCATTATTAATAACAGTCATCACAAGAAGACTTACAGCTAAACTCAACTGCCCTCTGTAATTTTAGGTGGATGGTATTTTATTATCATTATTACTTAATATTTATATTAAAGCAATGCCCAGAGGTTCCAGTTAGGACTGAGCCCCCATTCTGTTATGTGCTGCCCAAAGACATATGAAGACACAATCCCTGATCATAGTTTACAGACTGAGAAGACAAGGAAAGAGGGGTGAAGGGGAATGCAACTATATATATATTTGCAATTTTATCTGTGTTTATCTTAAAACGATACAGTGCCAGCTCATGCAATCTGGCCATCATATTGTCTTTAACTGGCTGATTTCTTATAGGCAGAGGTTTCAAAGAGAGGTATGAACATTTTGTGCTATCTCAAAGTTTATAAACTTTTTCAGATCAAAACAAGCGTTTTATTCTTTATCGTAGTGATTAACATTCTTGTCCTTTTCATTGTGCAGAGAGGTATGTGGTTGACAGGATAGTTTGGCAACTAATTACCTGGCATGTACAAGGCACATACACTACCATGCTCTATAGATATCTGGATGCCCATGGTGCATTTTATGTGAGTTTGTTTACCCTGCATTATAGTTTATAGATTGTAGATTCTGTAGATTCTGCAGAACTATATAGACAAGGCACCTCGTGGTGTATTTTAAAGAAGTCTCACAAACTGTAGGAATTAGCCAAAATTTTCTGCCAATGGCACTGCATACACATCATGGGTCAAAGTACCCTCTCATTTACATTGGCATAACTGAGAGTAGAATTTGGCCCCCAGGTGTTAAAATTCTTTAGAAAGTCCTTAATAAAAACAAATGGAAAAATTGCATAGTACTATGCCCAACTAATTTCTGATTTTAGAAATGGAGAGGGGGAACCCTAAAATGATATGAGTGAGTGAGTGCTTTTTTTAAACTAAGCAGAAAATTTAGTAAGCACTGAATGTCCTTGACTGCACAGCACTTATATTAAATATGCATATCTGTGTAGATGTTTTCCCTAACAATGCTCTGAGAAATTATATTAAATCTCAAAATTATCCCCTGCTTTACAGAATTGCCCACAGAGACAGACACCAACAGCACCATTAAGTATCAAGAAAGTACCAGGCTTGTTACAACTAGCTTTATGAGAGCCAAGGATCAAATATTTTTTCACAGTTTTATGTGGATAGTTTCATGAAAATTGATCAGGTCTAAAAAGTCACAGTCCAAATGAAGCTAAGGTTAAAGATAATTTATACATGATATTCCTAATTTTATTCTGAGCCCTTTTATTACTATGTAGGCCTTTATGACTTTAAAGAAAATGTCAGTGGCGGCAAATGACATTGTACTGAATAATCTAGTTATGAGGGGAAAGACATTTAAAACTATTCCTTATCAGCTTTGCTCTGTTCTGCTGAACTTACAATTTTATCCAACACAACTGTCCAAAACTCCTGTCTGTATTTTTAAATCCTTGTCATGATTTCTACACTAACTGTAACATTTCCAGATACCTATTTTAATTCTTTCTAAAATGCTTATTTTTCTATTCCTTCTAAGTAATTCAAGGGAGTTCCGTTGAGATCCTGGATGTGTGGGGGATTATCATCACATATCTTGTCATTTCAGCTAAGATCAGAACTCAGCCTTGAAGATCCAAGACAGATGGATATATATATACAGTGCTATCCAGATACCCAATTGAAGGTGCTGTAAAATTCCAGATGTTTTGTGCCACAAGAACTGCATCTGCCTTTGAAAGCAGCTATTGTATTCAGATTAACTTCACCACATGAAAATCAATCTGAGACACTGTCCTGCAATCCTTTAAGTGGACAGCAAAGATCTTGTCTTAAAATGTCATGTATATAAGGTTTGGAATAGCGATGGGTCTGTGCTTCAAAATCTGGGCCAACTTCTTAACTTCCCCAACATTTGGGGGTGTTTTGAGTAATTATTTTAGTTCATCATTACATGGAAGTGGGAGTCTTTCAAAAAGTAGGGATCCCACTCCAGATCTGAACTGCACCCAAATTTTATGCAGATCTGGGAGGGTAGGTTTGAGCCTAAATCTTTCTTGAAATAAACATTCTCTACTTTCCTATTTGCAAAACTCTCCCCCTGCTCCACCTCCCCCAACTCCCTAAAACTGAGTAGAGGTGATTTCCTGACAATTACTTATGCTTCTCTGGGTTGCCTTTCATCTGAATGTGAATCGCCTGCCAGTAGCTATAATGGTGCTTCAGGCCTTCCTGTCCAAAAAAGCCTGGCAAGAGCTGCTTCTGCTTTAGAGCCAGTAATTTTCCAAAGTACAGAAGGGGCATTTCCATCAGGAAGCTCGAGTGAGGCTGTGAGGTGAGAAACAGAGACATCATGAAACCAAAGTCTGGTGGAGGGCAAGGAAATGCCTTTCCCTCCCTGCAGCCTCAAGATTGTGTGTGTGTGTGTGTGGTGGGGAGAGGGACCGACGAGGACAGCAAGGTAAAGAAAATTTGGCTCCTTTTAAGGCATTTAACCCACCTTCTCCCTTCTTTTAGGCATTCAGCTCCCTAGTGGTCTTGAGATAGGGAGGAGGAAGACTCTAAGCTGATTGGTAGGACACAAGGGTTAACAAAGTCTATTGGGCACACTTAATAAGATGGTTTAGAAGCCCTTACCCCAGCTCTGGGGGACATTCTACATGTGAGAAGCCACTTGAACATATGACAAATAATTTGAGGATTTAGTAAAGGGGTAGGACAATGTGGGTGGAGGGGTGGAGTCAGGACCTCGTCCCAGGGCTAACTGTAACATGGCCTGAGATGCCACAGAAAAGGATTCAGCAGGGGAGCCACAAGGTCACTATAAGGGAAAGAATTGTTAATCTTGGAATCTGGCAGATATGGGTGTAGGAACGCAGACAAGCAAATTGCTAGTGGCAGGTGTTAAGTGCAATAGGGAGTCTGGTTCCTTGATAACCCAGATTTGGAAGTGGTTTAGGAGAAGACATCCCGTAAAGAAGGTGGGGGGTGAGGGTGGAGGTGCTAATGATCAGAGACAACCCCCTCTTCCCCACCCCTTTAAACCTCAGATGAGGGAGGGCAGTGGGGTCTAAGCGATTCGTGCTAGGACTAGGTTATTTAAGGAGTAATTTAAATTAAAGCGCCAATGTTGACACAAGAAAAAACGGATATAAATCGTCCATCAACAAATTTAGGCTTGAAATTAGACGAAGGTTTCTAACCATCAGAGGAGTGAAGTTCTGGAACAGCTTTCCAAGGGGAGCAGTGGGGGCAAAAAACCTAACTGGCTTCAAGCCTGAGCTGGATACGTTTCTGGAGTGAATGGTATGATGAGACTGGCTACAATGGCTACAATGGTACAATGAGACTCCTAGCAGCAAATATCTCCAGTGGCTGGTGTTGGGACACTAGATGGGGAGGGCTCTGAATTACTACAGAGAATTCTTTCCCAGGTGTCTGGCAGGTGGGCTAAATTCTTGCCCACATGCTCAGTATCTAATTGATTGTCATATTTGGAGTCAGGAAGGAATTTTCCTCTGGGCCAGACTGGCAGAAACCCTGTGGAGGAGGATGGGGTGCGCCTTCCTCTGCAGCTTGCGGCCTGGGTCACTTACAGGTTTAAACTAGAGTAAATTGTGGATTCTCTGTAACCAGAAGTCTTTCAATCATCATTTGAGGACTTAAGTAACTTAGCCAGAGATTAGTGGTCTATTACAGGAGTAGGTGGGTGAGGTTCTGTGGCCTGTAATGTGCAGGAGGTCAGACTAGATGATCATGATGGTCCCTTCTGAACTTTAAGTCTCTGAGATTAACGGGGTGAGGGGCTGATGGCAGCCCTCCACCAGGTGGAATGGATTACAAAGGAAGGCCTACAGTGGCTAAATTGTCTCTGGATAGTTCTCAGATGAATTACTTAATAAAATTGCAGCCTACCTAGCCTACATTCTAGATGTCTTGGTTTCCTTCCTATGGTGTCCAGCATGGATATTTTGCATGCCTGGCAAAAGGAGTCAGGGTCTCCTAAACTGTGTATGGGCCAACCACTTAGGATTTGTAGGAGGGGGCCCACCTAAATAATTTTACAGCCCTGGTCTTCCCACATTACCTCTACAGAAAAGAACAATATTTATATTATGCTCCTGTTGAGTTCTTTATCCACTATTTTCCAGTACACATAACCTATTCCCAGAAGAACAATTCAGGGAACCTTGCAAACACTATAAACACTTACATTAGTGGGATAAAATTAAAATCTCCCAGAGTTCAGTAGTATGATTCTTGGGATTATTTTAGGATGTAGATGCAGTACTCATTGTGCATTTTGTCTTTGAAGTAACGGATAGGGTGAGCACATAGCTCTGGCATATGTACAATAATTGTTATAAATGAACCTAGTACACAAATATTAGTCATTGCATTGATTTATTGGAGCAAAACAAAGAGTTTGTATCATACAGTATTTTAATAAAGTTTCTAGGGACAGTATTTCAATTGCTAATAAATAAGCCAATGTTCATAAGTTTTAACTATTTCACTTTTTATTTTTTTTATTTTATTATTCTGGACAAAAGACAGAGGGAAGAATTAGAGTTCTTGTCATTAACAATCTTTATAAAGTCTGCCAGTATCTGAATCAACGCTACACCCAGACGGTTTTCCAGATGTTTATTTGAAAAGCAACTGCTATTGCATGTCATAATTGTGTTCATAGCTGAGTAAACAGCTTCACAGGTGCAAGTGGATCCAAATATTTTGAGAGTTCTAAGTATGAAGATGCAGAAAACATTACAGATGTTATAAACAAAGGAAGTGCAGAAATCAAACATATTATTTTCCTTGTGTCTTATGAATAACACTTGATTACCCTAAAAACCAACTAGTGCCATGAGCACTTGTACATAATTTAATTTAAAGTGTGGTTTGTCAGTAAAGGGATTAGATAAATATGGCATTTTCTCTCTCTCTCGCTGTATGTATTTAAAGTCATGACCACGTATTACTCAACAGCAATATGTTTTACTTTTTAATAGTAGACAAAATTCTGCTGTAATTAACACTGGTAAATAAGAACAAACACTTGCTCAGTTGGGGAGTGGGGGTTTTGTATAAAGATTGAGTCATGGAGGATTTGGCCCTCTCTGTTTAATTTGGCAGTGCATTTATCCTGCTCCTATGAATATTATTCAATAATAGTTTCCTTTTGATCAAAAATAGCTATTGTGAAGCTAACTCTCTGAGTTTTGGGTCAGTCACCACAGTCTGCAGTGGCATGTCTAGGATATAGCATTTAAGATGGCCATGAAAGAGGGATCAGGGAACTGCAGCAATCACTCTTCATGCTGAAGATAATTGTAATTTAAAGCCCCATCAAATATATTGTGTGGTACATTATAGAACAGCATTTTACCAATGTATTACCTGATGCCTAAGTCTAGAAATAACAGTGGATGTTGTTCAGTTATCCAGCACAGTTACATGATATAAAATTGGGAGATTCAGCATTATCCCTTCAAAAACGAGAGCTAGCCATGACACACTGACATAATTGTAATGTGCTATATCTGTTTGCCTTGTAACTGTTTTTAAGTGTCATGATCCTGCTTTTAGACATCAGGTTTTCTGTAAAGGTTGCTTATGAAGCTATAATTGTTTTATTATGCCTCTCAGAGACAGGGTGTTTTTAGATGACTTAAGCTCTCCATAAAGAATGATTGATACAGGAACAGAGAAATTATTCTAGATCAGATCAGTTGTCTGATCCATCCAGTTCATTATTGTGTCTCTGATCATGGCTGCATTTCCAGCTTCTTCAGAGGAACCTATGAGAAACCCAGTAGTGGACAATTATGGAATAACCTTACCATAAGGAGCATTTCTTTCTCATCCCAGTAAAAAAATAAAATATCCTAATTATTGTAACTGTGGATATTCTCCCTTGCCTCTTAAATAAATACATATACCCATTTACATACCACTTTACTGTCAGCTCATGTTACCCAAGAATTGTACAATTTATATTTTTGTTCTGTAATCTTGCACAAAATATCAAATATGCTTTTTAACTGAACAAGTTAACTATTTTTTAAAATAGTTTCTGAATGAGAAATCAAAAACCACAGAAGCCCTAGAAGTATCCTGAAGAGCCGTTATGGACGTTAGAAGTTTGACCACTTTAATGATAGTCCTTTAGAGTATGTGGAATATTTTGCTCATAGTCTAGCAGAAAGAGATGTTTGAAAGGGGGACTCACTAAGTTTGATGGAAAATTCTATAAATCTACTTCCTATGGCCCCTTATGAGTGGAAGGAATCAATCATTTTCTTGATTGATGTAGAATTCCTCAAAATGCCTTCTTACTATTATTTACATAAATTATCTTCTGGGAAGCAGTGACCCAATATTTAACAAAGATACATATTAGGACAAAATAAAGTCAATTGATTTATCACTAGTTTAGGCAAGTGTCTGCATTTTTTCTCTTCATTTTCAAAATTGTGATATTGTGACCTTAAAATCTCAAATTGTTTGAACACCCGACATGCAGGAAAATAATCTTTTCAAATTCATTGAGTACACCCGCTTTCATCTTCATCACTAGTATTGTATACTATTGTATCATTTGTTATGATGATATATCATTGGCTACAAGGATATAGCCCTTTTTCATTTCAGAGTCTGCAAAAGCCTTCTAGTGTCTAGCCAGTATCCAGGCAATATACAGGAAAGCTACTGTTGCATGCTGTTGAACACTGACTCAGAATCCTCACAAACCTCTGATTTGATTTTTTTTTAGTTGAACTTCATTGAAACTGTTTGATCAATCCCTACTTGAGATCCTTGGGGGTATATTGGAAAGAAATCAGCATGTACAGTTTCATAATGATGTTTCGCGTTTTAATTCTGAAAAACAGTACTTGTTTCTCCACAAATTAGAGGATGCAGTCAGTGTTTTTATAACTACAAACTAACCTTCCTTGACCTTTTTTTAGTTTGCAGACTGTTGCTAGCCCCTTTTATTTGTGGTGCAAGGGTGCTGACTGGAGGAGAGGACAGATACTCGGCCCAGCAGGCCTTATCTTAATTTTTGTCTTCTTTCTTAAGTATGCACGCATGTCAGTTTGTAATGACAACAGTAAATCAGTGGATTATAGTTCACTTGCAGCTAAAGTCAGTTGGAATAAAGAGATGGAATACTTAAGGCGAGACCCGCACTAGGAGATAACTGTCATGGAAGGCATCTAGAACTCACATACCAATGACTGGAGAACAAGACTCCAGACGTCCTCGTCCTGATTAAATGGTTAGCAAATAATGAGATTAACAGTGATCTTCTTTTCACTATACATCTGTAGAAGCTCCCAGGCATGCTAGAAGTGGGCATGAATCCAAACCTCAAAACTCAAATGTCTTCAGTTTTGGGACATTTGAGATCAAAGTCAAATCCCCAGTTTACACAGTAATATTCAGCATTTGGGGGGTGCTCTCACAGAGCCTGTCTGACCCTCACCAAAGCAGCCAGTGGAAGCCCACTCCTGCCATGTGCTACTGAGCCTCTTCAGCGCCCATTGAAATCAACTTCAAAGGAGTTTAATGCACTCGGTAATTCAGAGAGCTCCTAAAACATTCATCAGTCACAATTTGAACCACTCAGAATGCATTGGGGAAAGGGGTGGGTGTGGGCCAGTCATACAGATAGCAGGCAGTAGCGTTCTGGGCCTCAATTTTTTCTTCTTCTTGCTCAATAAAATACTTTATTTTATTTCTTTAATTCACATTATATCTGCCTCTCACACAGTTAGTGAAGTTCAGGGAGTTGGTCAAAGATTAAGCCCAGCACATGCTTTTGAAGATTAAACCCACAGGAGAATGCAAGTGCCACACCATCAGGCATATGTGATATTGCAAGTGGCATCACTTTGCACACGTGTACACACTTGCACTTGCTGTTTCTGTTGCCATCACTGACCTGCCATGTTCTATTTTTAATGTCTGGAAGCTAGAGTAGAATCTAAGGAGTGACTACTTGGAAGGAAGCTCTTATCCCATTCACTCTTATCCCATTCACTCTCCCGTAGGTTATCTGAACAAAGCCTGTTTAGTCTGGCTTTGCACAATTGAAAAGGATTCTACACTGCCTAGGATACTACTGATAAGTGCACATGAGCAACAGACACCAACATTGCCCAGTTCTACAACACTTACATATGTGTAACTCCCATTAATGTTAACTGGAGTTTTCCGTCAAGTGCGTCAGGATCAGGTTCAACATATTGTGGGCCAGATCCCAAGAACTGATTGTTGTGTGCCCAGCTGCAGCTCAGGACCTGGGGGTGCAAAAGTGTCTTAAGTAACTTACGTGCTCTTCACCAGCTCTGGGGTTGCCATAGTAATGTATTACACCAGCCAGCTGCTGGCCCAGGAAACCATTCCAGCAGGCAGCAGCCAAGGATTATGGGGGCACCGGGCCTCTGGGAGCAGGGTGATGTAGCAGCTGTTTCAGGCAAAGGCAGGAGGTAGTTCCCAAAATGCCACACACAAAGAAATACATATCCTTACCTGGGATGCACCAGACACTGGTGTGAGGGTGATGTAGGAGTGCCTATGCCAACACTATGCAACCCTGGAATTGCCCTATACCAGAGGATTATTCCAGGGGCCCTTTAAGTGGGGTTGAAGGTTGGTATACAGTGCTAGACTGACCAAAAAACCCCAAGCTTTAGTGGACCTGTGGAGCTGGCTCTGTATGTTTGGAGTCTCTCAGTGGTTGGATTGGTAAAGTAAACTGAAAGCTAGGCAGCTGAATTCTTATGCACTTGTTTGAAAATTTCAGAGCATTTATAAAGTCTAATATGTTGTAAACTAGGATGATTTAACAGATGGTTAAAAAGAAAATCAGTATGTCAGGCAAGGTCCATTGTCTAGGGCACAGTGGATTCCTGTAGAATATGAGAGTGATATATTTGAAAATATGTTTTTCTTCTCTTTTTCAGTACTCAAAAATCTTAAAACTTGAAACCTTGGGAGAAACTGCTTAATTGCCCTCTTGAGGTCAGTGGTCCAGGGCATTGGGAAATTTCAGTTCCCTGCAGTAAGGGTCAAATAGGGAACAGACACAGCACTTTTTAAACTCTTGTTAATGTCTCATAACCTTTAGTGGAAAAAAATTGCAGTACCATAGCCAAGGTAACCTCATGCAAAGCACAATAATATTTACATACCTCCCCCACACAATGCTATGCACAAAGAGAAAAATGAAAACGACATAGATTTCCATGATATCCTACATGCTGACAAAATGAGTAGATCTTAAATGTCTTTGCTACTGTAGTAGAACTGAGATATAATCCCTCTAAAATTTCAAATTTAGGAAGTGATATTAAGTTAACCTTTTTGTATAGGTACGGTAAACAGGGATTTTCCTGAATTATGTACTCAACAATTACACTGTATTTTTTATTTTAAAAAAGAAGAGTTAATATTTAAAGTTGCTCTTTAATACTCATTTGGAAACACTGATTGAATAATAAGCAAAACAGTTCAGTGTATCACATCTCTATAAAATTCTCTTGCCTTTTTTAAGATTAAAAAAAAACTTTTTTCTTCCTCTAAATGCAAATCTTTCTGTGTAACACTGTGCCTAATCTACTACAACTAATTAATCTGTTTGAGTTGATGAAATGTTACCTCTGCATTTTTTGTTCCTTGTATACAATTATTGTAACAGTGGTGAATAAATCAATATTCCCAATCCAACTGTAAAAAACAATCAAGAAAAGCAGTGCTTCTCAGGGAAAAAACACCAAATAATATTTATTAACTCTGTCTCAATCCACAGCAGAGTCTAATACCATTCAAGCATTTTCTGCAAGTGTAATAAGCAAACTCAAATACATGATGAAAGTGGCACATGCCAATAATTTCACCATTTTACACTGCAGAGTAATTGAAGGATTTAATGAGAAACAAACCAATAAAAATAAATAGACCATGTTAGAGGAGGAGAAACTGATCTAAAATGGAAGTTGCTCCATTGTGAGTTTTAGGTTTTTTTGCACGGTTTGCCCAGGAAAAAAATGGTGTTGGGACAATTGGCTGTTTATATCCACTTATTTTACATTTTGCAATTTGATTTCAAAAGGGGGAAAAAATCCCTTGTTTTATCTAGATTAGATTCTGCATTGGAATGCTATCCTTCTATTGCCACTTCCTACAGCTCCTCTATTTTCCCACTGAATTATATGATGAATAGTGTCTTACTGTGCGAAGTTAGAAACTGCTTCTGTTATATTGGTATTTATAAATAACTCTAAAAGTCTAGCCTTTTAAATAATGGCCCAGAGTACTTCTGCTTTTAAAAATGTCTGTAAATCATAGTCTTCCTGAATGGAATTCTGATTACAACCAAACTCCTCTATCTTAAAAGTGTCCCTAAATTTCAGTTGTAAACAAATCTCTCTTATTGCAGGATACCTGAGTCAATATGGCAAAAGAAGCTATGTGTGCAGGAAGAAAATGAGTAGTATTTCAGTTCAATATTCTCACATCTTTTGAATAACATTCCTGATGAGAACAGAGAGTGATCATATTAGTGATTGTTTTTGGCTTACAAAACCTTGTAAGCTGGGTTTTGTTTAGAGATGGACTCAAGCTGAAAAATCCAGATTTCAGACACCTCAAAGATTAAGGGTGTTCAGATTTGGAGTCTTGGTTCAGCCCATTAGAAAGATAGAAATCATTTGCAAATGGCACATCTCTTTCCAAGCTTGATTTTAAACAGCCATAAGATAAGGAATGTTTGAATTCATGTGTTTTAGTTTGGGCCCACCTTTAGTTTTTGAGTTGCAAAACCAAAGCAGGGGTAGTTCAGAGCTAGGACCCATTCTATGTAAACCACCAACACACTGAGGAGAGATGGGAAAAGTAAATTATTCTGGTTTTGGATCTGGGTCCATTTTAGTGAAACCCTACATTTCCAAGATAAATGGTCCCAGATTTGGCTAGTCACTTAATATGAGTAATAAATAGGTGAAGAGACATGTGCATTAAACCTTTATATTCAAAGCAGTCTTTTTAAGTATTGAGCATCTTATACATGAAAAAGGAGGCAGTGAAACAATCTGAAACGCTCTTCTAAAAAGGGATTATATTTTGTTCTATTGTTTTGATGTTTTTCCCTGTATGCACAATTGAAAACTCTCAGTTGTAATAAGTTATTGGTTTGTATGGTGCTTTGGGAAAGACGGAAAGGGCAGGTTCAAAGACCAAGTGCAGATGGGTCTTTCCCTAGACAGCAGAGGTTCAATCTCAATGTACAGGTCACTGACCCTTTTATAAGATCTTTGAAGTGCTCTCTTGAAGAGTATTGACTGACCAAAGCTTTTACTTCATACCAAGTTCAAATATAATGTCTTTATGAGTATAATGCACAAATCAATGAGACTGTTCATTCAGATTATTTAGATAAAGCTGAGCAAACACAACATATATCATATAACATATACATTTTGTCTTTCTGTTAAAAATTGACAGATGAATAGATTAACTCACTGTATTACCTCTTAGGCAAAGATATTTCAGGAGGACTTACTACTAGACCAAAAGGTAAATACTTTAGTACTTAGCACCTTAGTAATACATAGGCTTCCCTCTGTTCCTTACTAAACCTGACAGTGGGAATGTCTTAAGGAAATTCTTCTCATTTCCTTGGACAGCAACTTGGTGGCTAGAACAGTTATAGGGTACATAGTTTCTAATTACCTCTTCATAATACAGAGCTTATATTAAGTTATTTATTAGTAATAGTATTGTGATAGTACCTAGGAGACCCATTCATGGACCAAGACCCCATTGTGCTAAGCACAGTATAAATACAGAACAAAAAGACAGTCCCTGCCCCATACACCAGGCATTGTTCCTTTTCTCATCTCCACCTAAACAGTTAACTTGGTCTTCTCTACCTGCCCTTCACCAGGTATTATTCCAATGCTCCTTAAGGGGATGTCTACACAACATTTTGGACTGAGGAGGAGTAAGCCTCCCATTTGAGGTTGACAGATTTGGGCCAGCAGGGCTTGTGCTACCACTTAAAAATAGCTGTATAGACAGCACTTTGAAGTTGGAGCTCAGGCTGAAGCTCAGGCTCTGAAGCATAGGGAGAGGGGTGGCTCGCTCCCACTTGGTCCAAAATGCTGTGTAGACATACCCTTAGAGGCAGTAGAGGTCAATAAACTCACATTACATCTCCTACCCAGGAAGCTCAGAGTTTTTGCTAGAACCCCACGAGGTTGCTACTAAATCCATGAAGTCTACTAAATATTACAGACAATGTTAATATTACATTATTAACAGAGCCAAAAGACTGGCTCTTTAGAAATTACTATTTGTGTCATTTCTCAAACACATTTGCCGCAGATTAAGCTTCTTTTTTATTCTCTTTTGTCTCTATTTCAACAGGCTGCATCTCCAAAAATAGATGACATCTCTTCTGAGTGTACAGCTGTAAGAAGGGTGAGAGTCAGAGGTTCCTTTGATAAGCTCACTACGTATATTCAGGGGGGGAAATAAAGAGTTTTAGAAGATGGATTTTAGAAGAATAAATTCCTACAGTATAGCACAAGGTCAAGTGTACTTTCAATGCCAAGAAGTTATAAAAAAAGTCTCATATTTTTGTCAGCAACACCTTACTAATGAAACAGAAACCATTACATTGTTACATATTTCAGTATTTTTGCAATGTTTTAATGGACCTTATTTGGGGGAATGGGACTGGTTCATTGGGTTGGGATTTTCTGAAACTCAGATTACGTAATACTTTTGTCATTGTACTGAAAATAAAAAAGAGAAGCAAAGTTACTGTAATGCTGATTAAGAATTGATACGTATACAAGAGTGAGGTAAAGAAGGATGATATTTGCTGTCGGAACTATGGCCACCACAGACAGTCAGAGGAGTGGTAAGGTGGGCTAAGCTTCAGGTTTGAAACACTGAGACTGCTTATAGTTATATTTTTTAATTTCCAGAAGGATCAGCTCTGTCCTTTATCTTCCCAAGGCTGATAATTGGAATGTCATGCAACTTCTTGTAGCCCAAATAATCCTCCTTCATCTCCATGGGGAAGTGGTCAAACCCTTTGTGGATCCCACCCCAGAGGTGAGGAAAGGGAGACACCGAGACAGCTTTCTCTGTGGCATCATTCCCATTTTCTCTTATAGGCTGGGGAGTCTGCAAATGGGGAGGCAATTGAAGGGGTGAAGAAGAAAGGGACACACATCATCCCCTAACCAACCCCAAAGGGAATCCTTCTGTGTTGTGGGACACCCACCACCTAGATAGGGTTTGTCCAGAGCCAATGGCCAGAGGGGGACACTAGCAGCATAGCTCCTATGGAAACACAGGAACAGCAAACTCTGAAAGTGGTGTGGATTTTGAAAGCCGCAGCCATCCCTTGGTGGATAATGGATGATGGATAATGCCTTGAATGAAGTTGGACAGGGGAACCTGGCACAATTCTCATATACCTACGCAGGTTTTCCCCCACGTCCATGATCACAGATCCTATATATACAGATCTTTCACATGAGACTCACATGCTGAAGCATCCATGGGACTGCAGATGAGTTAACAACAGACGCTGACTCACAGTTCATGAGTGGTCGTTTTGACAATTCTTTTTGAAAGATCAGTTCAAGCACACAATATCATGCCCTTGCTAGGCACAGTCAATTAAGTTAGCAGAAAATTCAGTACAAAGACCAGCAAACTTAATTTAAAAACCCTTAGCAGATTCAAGGGGTCCATATCTATCACTGTTAGTATTATTGCATCACTAATTCAGAGACTCATGAGTACAAGGACAAAAATCTTAATACCGATAACAAGCTTCTTGACCCAAAGACAAGCTTGAAGTAGTTACCAAAGAATTATATGCCATGAAACTAATGAGAGACTAAAGAAGAGAAGAAATGCCTATGACCAGAAAGCTCACAGTTACCCGCATTGCTAGTGGGAAAAAATATTACATTTCAAAGAGAAAATGCTGGCAATTGTCAAGGTAACAGCTATTCTATCAACACCCAGGTCATATGGCATAACCACCCCCAGGGTCAGTTGTACAAGAACAGAACACAGCTAAACATAACGAAGAATACTGGGTTTATGCTCCTTGAGGACATCCAGAATACGACTGACAGTGCTTTTGTGCTGACAGATGTCACACATGCCCACACAGTCACTGCCAATGGAAGGCACAAGGAGCAACAAACACAGGTTCTAGGTGGCAGATCTACCTCCACAGCCTAACTGGCCATTACAGAAGGAACCGTTTAGAGAATCAGTGCCTGTACAACCAGACAGCCACTTAGAGATAGGAGTTATCAACAGATCTGTGCAAACGATCAATTTCGGGATTTGGTAGCCAAACCAAATTTTTAAAATATACATTTTAGATTGACTCAATATTTATTTTATTTTTTCTTCTATTTGGGTTGCACAAAACATTTTGTTCAACTCAAAATGAAATGTTTTGTTTGGGTTGAGAGTTGGATTTTTTAATTTTTTTAAAAAAATTGACGTAAGATTGAAAAACAAAAGTAATTTTGAATGAAAAAAATCAAAATGATTTGTTTCCAAAATGTCAAAACAAAATGTTTCAATTTTTCCAGAATTTTGTTTATTTTTAACCAAAACAATTTGGTTAACTCAACACAAATTCACAAAATGTTTCAATCAACCCCAAAAATAAATCATCCAAACAATTTCACCCAGTGCTAATTATTATCTGTCAATAAGAAGCAGAACAATTTCCTCGTTGGTCCTAGGGTTCAGATTGTTTTTGCTGATCTCCATCCTAGATGTGTGTAATTTATTATTATTGTGTGTTTGTGGTTGTTTCTTTTGGTTCACATTATGTTCTATTTGCAGTTGATTTTCCAAAAACGGCAAGTTGTCACAGTAGCCTCTGCAGTCAGTGGTTATTGAAACACCCTGCAGATGACAATAATATTAAACGTTCATAAATCTGGCCCATGTCACATGACTGTGGTTAGGAAATAAATGCCTGTCACTACCAACTTATACTTGTATCACAATATAGTGTGCTGGTTGGCTGTCATGCTCCACTCCAGAGGTAGATGCACATTTGTATAATTGTAAATAGCTTTGGCATACTATATGATAAAAGAAACTGTAGAAGTATGTTTTGTTTTTGTTTGGGGGGGCATTTCTGAACACATAAACAAAAAGATAGGTACTCTGGATAGATCCTATTTGCTAGCCACTCTATGTAAATTCCAGCTTTTTGTAGGAAACGAGGTGTCTTTCCAGTCTCAACCAGAATCTGATTTGTGGGCTCAGCTGCATACTCACATAAACCTCTATCACAACCACCAGCACAAATCAGTGTACTGTATATCTTGAATGTTCATTTTTGAATCATACCGAAAAAGATTGGCGGGTACGTTGCACAGTGCCAGTGTAATTAGTCTTTTTTAATGAAATGGACCCTAGATATATTCCACTGTGGAGCTTCAATAATAGAATTTAAGTGAAAGTAATTTCAAAGTGCAACAGTAGTTTACATATTAGTTATTGTATAAAGAAAAAAAATGCTCTGCTGTTCTAGGTTAAATGCAATTAACATCCAGGCCTTCTGTGAGACTCCTGGGAAGGAATGATTGGTTTGGCAGTTATTTCTCAGATTTTGATAACACACACACAAATTTTAACTATATGCCATTGCTGAAAAATATTATAGCACTCTCCAGATTCAAGACTTCAAAGAAGCTTAACTAAAACATACATGTAAATCAAAAATATTTACCAATTAACTATTACTTAGAAGCTCTATTATCAGTTGAAATGTTGCCTGTAAAATATTGTGTACAAATAACATTGTGAATCAGAGCAGGTGTCAGGTCTCTTCCATTTAGCAGTCATCTAAGATGTGTGGGAAGAGTTTTCTATTTGGCTTTAGCAAAGAAAAAAGGCCTAATAAGGAAATGAAAACTGTTGTCAGTTGCAGACAGATTTATTCATAAACCTTCCGTTTTTATACAGGTGTCTCCCTATCCAATAAAAACAGTTTTATTAGAAAAGCAGAGGGTGTTTTTAATTAGAAAATTGTTGGAAAGTTGTTAAAAATGTACCAAAAGAGTTTTAATTTTGTTTTAACACAATAGTTTTATTTTTTCTTTCATTAATCAGTACATTTACTTTAAACATATCAGAAAAGGAAGTACGAAGGTTTAAGTTACTCTGCCAGGATATGAACATTTTGCCCCCAAAATGCTCCTATGAATTCTACAGATTTTAATTGTTTACTTAGGATTAAAATGTTACAATTTCAGGTTTTATAAAAGAAAAGAAAAAAGATTCCGGTGGAACCTTGAAAGGGTGGTTTAGATGTGCTTAAATCTAGCCCCAGAATTGTGACATTACCATAGCACGGTGGTGGAATTTAAGTCAAACTCAAATATAGATACTTTGGCCTGCTCTTTATTTGTTTTCATCGTGTACATCACTTTGATTGTCTGACATATGCATCTATATTTCCCCATAGACATATGTGTCTTGTTTACATGACACAGAATTCTACCTTTCAGAAGCTGACATGGGTACTGGCTTGAACCTAAGCCCATTGCAGTAAGTGCAAAGACTGCCGTTGACCTTAGTGGGCTTTGGATCAGACCTCCAGTGACAGATTGATATTGAGGATAAATTCTCCTGCCGCTATTCATTTAGTTGTATTGATATTATTTTGCTTCTGTGCATATTACTTGTACTATATTCTGTGCATATTACTTGTACTATATTACTATGTACCATGCAGTACAGTCATGAAGGCTTGGTGACAACATTTAACAACTCAAAGGAAAATTATCATTCTTAGTACGAGTGCGGACTTGAACAACACAGCAACATAAGGCAGGGCACCATTCACCAAGGTCAGTGGTGACAGTGAAGAGACAGAATGTATACAGGGACACAAAGAAGAATATTATTATTGGAATCATCTTAGTACTTAAGAAAAATGATAGATTGGGATCCCTGATAATTTAAGTCTGTATTTGTTCACAGAATAGCTAACCCAGTAGTGGCAATGTAGATCCCTCAATCTCTCCCTCCCTTCTGCCCTACCAATTTGCACTACCCTATTTTAGAAGGATCTCGTGTAGTTGTTTCCATATCCATTTAGTTCTAGGTCTTTCCACTTGAGACATTTATGACCTGAATATGTGTGTATACTGGAACTGTCACTGCTAACTTATTTTACAGAAGCTACTGAATGTCAGTGAGATAGTACAGACCTTCAGTCACTACTGATCTGGGCTGGATTCATGCAGTTGACCTAGAATCTAACATCTCCTTATGCCATTACAAGTCTCATGAGCCATTCAATCTCCACAGGAAGTACAATTTTGGGTTTGTTTATTTTTATATTATCAATATGTTTTGCCGCAAGAAATTGTTTGTATTATATATTTCCAGTACCACTAATGTTAATATAAATGTGTTTAAAATCATTTTTACTTACGTTTTACTGGGTGTTCTTGTATAATTGATGGGGAATTTATTATTAAATCTTTTATTTGACTGATTACTTAATCATTCCCACATGGTTATTGAAGACAATCTTACATATAATTAATTTCACTAATAGAGACTCCCCATGTTTTTCTTCCTAGACCAGTGTCTGCATGGTTATCATGTAATTTAAGGCTGTCCTGGGGCAGCTTTAAATTATGCACATATTTGTATTAATTATATAGGGCTAGATTCTGCTACCCTTACTTAGAGCAAGTAGCACCTTACTCTGGGAGTTGCTCCACTGAAATCAACGGGACTACTAACATAGTAAGGTGCTAGTCAGTGCGAGAAAAGATGGAGGAAAATGGCCATTAATTTGGAGAGAGGAAGAATGTAACTTGATCGCTTCTTCCACTTTCACATACTGCAGGCCTCTTTAGGCATCTCATCCCTCCCTTTTCTTTTCTCCTATTTATCTAACCAGTATGGTTTAGATGATACACCTTAGTATTTTAGGGGAAGAATTATAACTGTACAGAATTGAAATGAGAGTTATGCTATGCACCATTCTTCTTTTTATATGAAAAGCAAAGATATAGGGCATATAGTAAGCAACCAAAGACTATGGCCCATGTGTGCAAATGTGATAAGAAACAAATTATGTTCAGTGCCATGAGAATCACATAGGTATCAGCTGGCATGCCAAATCCTTGACAGAATGGTAAGTAATGCACCTGATGCCAGTTATTGACTCCCAATGAAAAATTGGTTTTGCATATTGTATATTTTCTTCCAGGCTGAACCTCAAAGGCATTTCAAATAATAGCAAACGACACCGTTACACCTGAGAGGGAAAATGGAAAGAACATGTAAGATACAAACCCTCAATGAGTTAACATGAAAAATCCCACAAGTGTGTGTAATTCACATGATGACAGCAGCAGCAGCAGCCGCAACGAGATCTGCAAAACTTCATGGCTCTTTTAAAATCATGATACCAGGGCCTTCCCCCGACATGGCTATCTCTCACCCACTGTGCCTTCTCTATCCCTTCTACCCACACCCAAGAAGAACAAAAAAGATAATGCAGCTTCTATGGGAAACATGCCCAAGGTTGGAAAGCAGACAACATGTGCCCACCACCACCATTCTTACCCTTGGCTTTCCCAGTGCTGTCCTCAACCTGCTCATCTCTTTTCTCTCTCCTAGTATGGGATCTGCAGAGCACCCTTCATGGGCTCAGAGGAGGAGGGTGTCAATGCCAGGGTGATAATCAGTTTTCATTCCATGCAGAAAGAAGGTAAGATCTTTTGTGAAGAGGGATCCCTCCCTATGCAGATCTAAGGAAGATTTTACATGTACGTACATTTATTTGTTTCATTCTGGAAACCATATTTAATTGTTGCCCCTGATTTTGCTCAGATAAGTTAATTCTATTTTGAAATCTGTCTAATCTATTTTTATTTTCTCTTCAATCAGGCCTAAATACTGCTTATTTTACCTACATGAATAGGCCTACTGAAGTTCCCTTATTTTGGTTTAATTTTCATATATCCCCTCCAATGAATTTAACCTCACCCACTTCCACAGCACATATTCAATGATCCAACTCTTGAGCAACCAATGACAGTTTTAAAGATTTATATCACTGCATTCTTTTTTAGTGCCTGGATTTGTTTCTTTTCTTAAAACCATGATGAATTAAGAATCTAGAAAAAGAAAAAAAAAATCCTACAGACCTACAACCCTATGATCAATAATTCCATCCATCTCTCTCCTTCCACTTCTCTGATTTGCTCTTATTAATAGATATATTTATATATTATTGGAATTAAATGAAACCAAACCGCCAAATCCTGAACACCATTGTGCTCAAAGTCCAATGTCAAATCGACATTATCCAGCTAAGGTCTATTTTTGTAACATGTAAATTAATATAGGTCACAATACTCAATCCTGCAAAGATTGAAACATGTGTTTCATACTACACACTGTGAGCATTCCCATTGTAATTGAAATCAATGGGACTACCCCCAGTGCATAAAGTTAAGCATATGCTTAAGTCTATGCAGAATCCAGGCTATAATGAGGAATTTTTAAGTCAATTTATTTTTGGGGACTGGGTAAGATATAAGCTACACAGAAAAGGAAGGCCAGGCTAAAGCCCATTTAAAATTCAGGCCCTTGGTATTTTACACTTAAAGGTGCCCTTGAGCAGCTCTCAATTCTGCATGAACATTTCTGAAAATAACAGTTTATTGGGCCAAATTCTGCTCAGAATAGTTAGAGTTGCTCTTAGTATTACTAGAAAAAGGCTACATTTTAGCCCCTGATCCTACAAAGAGATCTATATGGGTGGTTCTTGGTTTAATCAAAGCTAAATAGAATTGCATATTGTAACTTGGAGTCCAGTCCTGTATTTTTTTGTATATTCAAGACACCAATTAACTTAACTAAAGTTTCAGCTGGGCAAGGAAGTTTTGCAACACAAGTCTCTGAAAGTCCATCTTGTACCCTGGTACTCAATAAAATCCTAGAAGTATACTATAGTGTCTTTGATGCCCACTTCTTTAACTTTTGCAATAACAAGTATCTCTCCCCACACACTCACTATTTTAATTCCAACTCACCACCAAAGTATAATTCATTGGGAACCATTTTAAATTACTATTATTCAATGGCTTGTAAACTTGTATACTTTCCTGTTGAGTAGTTAGTTATTTTCATTATGTTTTAATTAAAACAAAGCCCACTATTATAAGTAGGTTTGGAAAATAATCTGCAAAGAACTGAAAGAAATTCCTACTTTAACACTATCTATGAGTGGATCTGTTGCCATATAGACAGAGATATAGGTTGCTGAAGAAAAATATAATAGCACTGCAGATACTTTACAGTACCAAAACCTAGCTCCAGGCTACAAATCCCCAGATAAAAGACGGCAGCTTCATTGAAGAAACAAGAAATTTGTCAAGGCAGTCCTTTGAAGCATGCAGATATGCTCCACCAAGAAAGGGTTAAAGGCAAATTGAGCTGCTTTATCTAAGAATGGTTGCCACAGACTATGACACCTGATTGCAGAGTGCTTGCCTATGGTCAGTTGCATCTTGTAATGCCATTAGGATGTGAGATTCAAATGCAGAATTAGCTGTTGTCTACGCAGAATTATGTTAAACATGGCCCAGACTGAAAATCAATATTCTGCTTAAGTAACTGGCCCTCCAGTAATTTAATGAAGCTAAATTGCATTACACGGAGGTAAGGTGGTGGGGGACCATTTTGTCTCAAACCTTCCATTATACAGTGGCTGTACAGCTGTATGCCTAAAGAGAAATTAAACACATACACTCATTTCTTCTTGAAGTTAGAACAGTGTTTTTTACACTGGATTACCTGTCTGCTTCCTTAATTTGAAACTACAATAAATTTCCAGCCCCACAATTAGGAGTGAACCACAGCCTCATAATAAAGGAGAAAAAAATGCTTATGGAGTATTAAAGCATTTTTTTATTTCACAAGAAAAAAATGAAAAAGACATTAAACGTTAGATCTGTATTAAAAATGTAATTCTAAAGGGTTTAAATCTATGACATGTCGACACTGAATTAATTAAATTCATGATCTGATCAAGGACTGAAAAGCTACCTTGGAGCGATCTCTTAAAAATGCTATGTATGTACATGTCAAAATAGGAATTTAAAAAAAAAGCAAGCCTTTGATTTATTGGCAATTCATGCATGCATTATTGTGCTTTTTTCCCTTGTAGTAGGAGGAAAGTCAAAGTTTTATAAAGCACCTGAAAGCTTTGCCATGCACCTCTCTATTAAAGTGAACTTTCTCACATGAGATGATTGTAGTGAAACTCCAAACCATCCACTAAGAATATTCTCATTATGACATCCATGACTATATAATTTGTGTTAAAACTGATTGACAAGAACAAAGAGGGTACAATTACATTATGCAGTACTTGCACTGCACCCTCTTTTATTTATTATTCAACTACAAAACTTCAACTGGAAGAAACACTTCCGAGTTTTGTGTCGAGAAGACAGAATTAAATTGACGATAATTCTGTGCTGTGTGGTATGAAGTTATGCTGATTAGCGGTTATTTCCCCCTAAATCATTTGTCGCATTGCCTTATATAAAGGTAGTACAGATTTCAACCATGAGTGGCTGTAGTGGTATCTTTGGGGAAATGCAGGCAGTAGAGTATGTATTGTCTAAAAGAAAAAGCACAGTGATTTGCATGCTCAATCACTATTTTTCCTGCTTGTCATAGTCTCTTAATTTTTCTGACTGTTAGAATTTTCTATTACTATTTTAAGGCAGTTAAAACTCATGTCCTTTACCAATGCAGAATATAAAATTTAATCAAAACCACTTAAAAACAAATGGCTGTTACAATCTCTGTTTAGCATATTAAAACAATATTACAATTTCAAAGTAGATATGCAAATGATTATGAAATTTTGGATACATGCAAAACGCAGAACAATATATACTAAAAGTGGCAATAATGCTCAAATGCTGGGTTAGGTTTGTCTTTATCTACAAACTATTGCAACTGAACAAGCAAAAGAAATGATCATTTAGGGCTTCTTTTTGCAATATAGAATACAGCCACACTTAACCACTGTTCAGCAGGGGCTTCCCCCACCACAGACCGGAAAAAAATAAATCAGTGGAATTTCTGAAGGGCGTCCTGGTATGCTACTCTGCCCTAAACTCACATTTTAATACCAGATGCCATTGTAAGACAGGAGAGTCAATCAAACGTAAGTTATTCAAGTGAAATTTTCTGTCAGTGATGCTGCTAGACCAAGTTTTACAGAGAACTGCAAAATCCCACAAACCATAAGATAGGAGTTCAATACCACAAATCCCACAAACCACAAGATAAGAGTTCAATACCATCTACCGCACTGTCCCCCTAATTTTAAAGGGGGGGAAGCATCACAGATATCTGAATAATCAGAAGATTATCTAACAGAATATTCATCTCTGTCTTTTTTTAACTTGCAGGTTTATTCCCATTCAATATTCTCTCAAAGGAAAGGAACAATGTGATGCAACAGGTACATGATAAACCCATTAGCTGATATTTTCAACACAGGTACTGTACCAACAATGAAATAGTTAAAATATTAGCATTAATATTTGAAATTACCACCATATTCAGATTTGTTCTCAGTGATGTTGTTTCTACTCAGAGCAAGGCTTAACCACGGTTTCTGAAATAGTACTGAACATGTTTCAGTTCTGTCACCAGTTCAGCTGCACCCATAGCAGAGAACCATTGTCAACCACTGGTAAATTTCCTAGTGTGGACAAGGTTGAAAAGACAGTAGAGCATGAGTATATACTCTGAGAACTAGGAAGCCGTTTTCATAACCAGAAGACCTAGACATGTCATTTAAAAAGAAAATGCAAGATTGGAATCTGGAGCAAACAGTATTTTGCACAAAAAATCTGCAGGGAGACCCTAAATCTTCAGCATTTGTCGATTCTCCACACCCACAGATTTCTATTGTCCCTGATAATAATGCAGCACAGCCAGCTGAGTCATTTCCAGCCTGTATGTTTTGGGAAGTGTCATTTGTGTACAATTAATGTGCCTGATGCTGCTCTCATTGAAGTAAATTGCATAATTCCTGTTGACTTCAGTCAGGGGAGCACAGCCTGAGAGCAGTATTATTCTGAGCCACAGACAGTACGTTTATTATTCACATTTCTAAAATATTATGAGGCTGATCCTGTAAACCCTTACTTGCATTAATAGGAACTATTTGTGTGAGTAACGGTTTGCAAGATCAAGCCAAAGTGATAGCAAAATGACTAATGTGTTGTTGAAAAGTCTATGTCCTCTAATTCTGTTCTCACTGAACACACAGTATAAGCAAAATATTCAGAGCTGAACTTGAGAATTCTTGCACACTTGACTAATATCATATTCTACTGTGGGGAAAAGAGTGAACACTTTCCATGTTTCCTTGGCACTATTATTCTTAAATCTGCATCATCATCATCATCCTTATCTGACACAAGTGCAAGGTACACTAATGTAATGAGTAAACTCAGGAGGAGGCAATAAAACTGTTTCTTACACTGTGTTGTCTAAGCAAACTTAACATAAGCAATGATTCATAGCAATTTCATACTCCTCCGTATGGTACTGGAAAGTGGGTTTTACCACCAGATACGTATTTTGCCTCTCTTTTTACTCCAATATTTTAAACCCCTTATTTTTGGCGAATAACAATTTACATGTCTAATTACATGTCCACAATGTAAAGAACTTGTTTGAAGTCAGCAACTGCAATCAGAAATCTTGAAACATTCACTCTGACTTCTGAGCGCATTAAGATTGAGGCATAGTTGTTCTCTGCAGAGCTCAATTTGTGGATTATACTTGCCACTAGGTACTGTAGGATTTTTTAAAAACCGGTTAAATGTAACTTTACAAACATATTCAACAAAGGAAACAAGTTATATGTTTTATAATGCAAAGTCCTTTTGAGCAATATATTCCACAAATTATGTCTCAAGGTGAATCTTTATGTTAAATGTTAGTACTTCCAGAATTTTCATTAAAAATTCTGGCTAAAAAAGAAAAAGATTTTCTGAAATACCTTGACTGATTAGTTTAGCTTATTCCTTCTGATCATATTTACATTTAATGTTTTGATGATGTTAAATTCTACAAATGAGAACAGATTTAAGTGTTCCTTTCAACACTCCCTGCTTTTTCTTTCTGATTTCTCTTGCTGATGGTGTGTTGTCAATGCTGAATGCTGGAATTGTTATTGAGCAAGCACAGCTGGATGAAGTAAAGTCTCTCCAGTAACTCAAACCAGAAATGACTTCATCTCTAAACTTTCCATGTAGCACAGGTCAGAGCTCTGAGTCTGAACAAAAATAATGGGGTTACCAGAGAAATAAAAACAGTCAAAAGATAGAATACAGTTTACAATCACTTTGTCCATCTGTAATCACATCCCTATGTACAAGCAATAAACTTGTTGGAGAATGGAGATGTTTGATAAGTAATTGATTGTAAGTTCAAGTTGTGTGTGTGTGTGAGAGAGAGAGATCTAGTTAAAATGATCTGTCCTATACAATTAAATACATACATACATACAGTAGAGAAGGCCAAATATTTCACAATTTGTGAAAAAAAAATTCAAAATTCATCAAATAATTTAAGGCAAAATGTAAAACACAATTTTTTTCCTTCACCCAGGTCTGCTCACAAATATTGAGGTAATGCAGTGATAGCAGCTAAGGTCAATTTTAAGAAAAGATTTAACTAACAAGAAATAATGAATAAAGTAAACACAGTATTGGAGCTGCTGTTTTGTGAGTGACTGACAAGAAGTGTGATGTTGTAGAATGACATGCAGACTGTGTGGGAACTTTAAACTTCCTGCCAAAACTTAACCCTTTACATCACACCTCTCCTTTCAAGGTTATAATCGCATGGCTGAACAAATTCTAATACATTCAGAGACTTTGGTATTTAGCCACCACGCATAGAAAGGCCATTGCATCCCAGGGGAGCACTGGGGACAGTCTGCCTGAGAGAGGCAAAATGCCTCAGTGCAACCCAGTTTTGCTGGGGGTGCAAGAGCAAAACGTACACCACCCCTATAAGGAGTATAGTACTCTCTCCCTTCCTTGTGACCAGCCAAGTCTGCTTACTGATGGGGTGGCCAAGTCATGGCTTTACCTACTTCCCATCCTTCCCAGGTGAGTTATTCTAGTAGTGAGAGCATCTCAGTAGCAGACTCTGCTCCCTTGACCACAGAGGCTCTAATTCCAACTGGCTGTTACAGGAACCACATGGGGAAAAGGAGGAGAGCGGAAGGAGGTTCTCAGTCAGTATTTTTGGATGTTTCATCAGTCTTCTTGATCTACTGTAAAGCAATAAAATGTCTTTAGCATTTCTAAGTCTGTATCACTATTTGATCTACTTCACATTGTGTAAAACAGGATCATTCCATGGATTTTTTTGTTCTTTTGATTCATCTTCTCCTTACTTCACTCTTCCCATATAGCTGCGCATTTTCTCTCTCAATCACATTCTCAGTACTGTTGCAGATGTTTATGATTCCTCTGTAAAATATTTCCACATTTTCTGATCACTGAATATAAATGAGGTGACATTTTTTATATCACTGTAGCTTGTTATGGCAAGTGACTATTGTGCCAAATTCTTATAGTCTTTGCTTTAACGTGTGTTGTACCTCTATAATAATTTTTGCATCTGCTTTGACTTGTCTAATCTCTTGACCATATCTCCTGAGTATATGTAGAAGTTTGTCCTATACAAGTTCTACGGGCAATTTTCCACATTAGACCAGTGTTTCTCCACGGATAAGTCATGCCTAATATGGCACTTCCATGACATCAGATTTAAAAAAATAAACAATTTTTCTGAGGTATGGTACCCACATTCTGCTAATCTATTTGTATGTGCATAACTAGAGCTAGACGTCTCATGCTGAAATCAATAAATTTTAGCAAAATCCAGGAAATACTTATTCTTGAATTTTAGTCAATTTTTGTTACTACAGGTCTCGAAATACCATGTCATGTAAACATGGCCTTAATGTACCTGATCACAGGGTAAGCTGTGGTTCCTAATTGCAGTTTCTTCCAAAAAGCTGCTAAAATATTTCATTATGATCAGGTAGCCAGCATTCTCTAGGCAAACAAATCAATTCTGAATTGCAGCTTGTTCATGCAGTACCAGAGGCTCTTTCCTTTGTTCATCTCTGTACTTCAGGTAAGTTACTGTGTCTTCAATGTACATTTTCACTCCTTGAAACCTTGTATCTGCAACACTGTGAAGTGAAATTAAATGCTTCTGGTGCAGAACATTCCAAAAGACAAACCGAAGAAACAGTAGCTGCCAAACTGTGTATTGGAAGTGCAAATCTTGAAGCTTCCCTGTATCGATAGGAATCTGGCAAAACCTTGCTAATGTATCTAATATGCTGAAGAATTTGGCTTCTACAGTCTCAGCAAATATTTCAGTACTTGTGAGCAAGTGGAATGGCCCCTTTTAATATTTTTGTTCAATTCCTTGAGGTCAATGGGCCTGCCCCCTCAGGTTGTTGGCTCATCCGGTCTACAAATGATGTCATGTCATGTTTTGCAGAAACTTCTAGTCTCCCCCGCCTTTTCCCCTGAGGCTTGTGGAACATTCCAGGTGCCATGCATAACAGTTTCTTCATCCTCCCAAAATGGTATATTGGAATGTCACTAGGAGACATGAGCATATCTTCCTATCACGAAGTTAGCTCATTCACATCTGATTCTGGCTGCAGCGAAAGCTATCATTCTGAGTTTCCATGGCACATACTGACTGGCCCACTGGATCAGCTATGCAAAGAGAAAAAGCTTCCTGCAGACTTCCCAACCCCCGTAAGTGCCTATGTAAGAGCTGATGACAATGATTCTCAAACCTTTTCATTACTTCTTCAAAGCTCTTTTCCCTTTCCTCCTCCTGATCATCAGTTTGAAATGCATTGCATACATCCTGCACATCATGTCCCATCAAAAACAGTACAATATTTTGCTTATCTCCCATTTTACGAGCCCCTGTTGTTTTCAGATACAGTTCAAATTCTATTTGAACCTTTTCCAGAATTCCTCAGCATTCCCCAATAATTTTAAGGCTGCCTGGGATTTGCATGTTGCAGTCACACAAGCTCCACATCAGCCATTTATATTTTACCTTTCTCTTTTCTGTAGTCAACGTCACTTTCATCAAATATTTGTATTCTTCTCTTGGATTTGTCAGTAATTCTGAGCCTTCCACTTGTCATATGATGTAGTATTTTTCAGTGATGACTGAGGCAGATTTTAGGATAACTTAGTTAACTATCAACAAAGCATTTATAGAGTAACAGTAGTTATGCCAACATAAAGTAGTCTAGTTGTATTCTCTGAAACTGGTGTGTGTAAGTAAAAGACAGATTCTCCAGAAAAACTGTGATACTGCAGAGTGACCTGAAGGATGTGAGGCAATTTTAAACTTCCTGCTAAAGCTTAACCTTTTCTAGCACAAATATGGCTGAACTGAAATTCATTTATGAATTTCAATAACTACAGTATTTGTGAATAATTATTTGCATTATTCACTATGCCCTGGGTAAATGTAAGATATTTGATGGACATACTTTATCTGGCTAACACAGACATATATTACATTTCAGATTACACTGATTATCAATTTAGATCAGATTCTCTCCTCCCCTCCCCAATGTTTTGTTCTTGTTCTTCAGCAGTGTTTTTGTTACGTAAAACAAAAATATTCTGCTCTGTTACAGGCAAAAGAAATTGGTAAGAGATCCACAGATAAGGAGTTGTCCAGGAGTTGTAAAGTGTTGTGACCTGTCTTGCAGAGCTGAAGCCATTACTTCATGCAAACTGATTGCATGTGTGGCTCAACTGAGGAATGTTCCCAGGATAGCTGTTTGCAAGCTGGAAAACTGAAGGAGGAGACTTATCCTTGTAAAAAGGCAAAAGGTACTTCCCAACTACTTACCTAATATCTTATGTATCAATAAATGTTATGCAATCAAAATCCAAGTTCATGAATAAAATGTCTCTGATCATTCGGAAGCAGTGTTTCATATTGATATTTTTTAAAATGTAATAAAATGTGTTAGACAAGTACATTTTGGAAAGATCTAGTAAATAAAAAAAAAACGTACTTTCCAGGTTCATTCAAAATTTGCAATTTGTTTTACTTTCAAATTATTATTTTCATATCTTCAATTCATTACAGCTACTAAAAGGCAACATTATACATGTTTCTATTTTACAAACAGCAAGAAATGGAATATAATATATAGCCACTTCCTTAAAGAAGCTTCAAAACTGTATCCTTAGCAAAAATAAAACAAGCACCCTGTCCTCCCGAAACACAGCAACCCAAAATACTCATTATAACCCTCCAAATGTGTTCATTACTTACATCAATTCTGATCCAAAGTCCTTCCAGTGATTTCACTGGGATTTGGATCAGGCACCTAAACAACTGCATAATTGTATTATCTTCACTCTAATCCAGCCTACAGCCCTTCCTTGCATTCCCCATGTCCTCCATTTGTTCTTGTTTTAACTTGGGACTTAAACTGGCAAACATGTATTACTGACTATAGGGCTAACCAGGATGAGTATTTTCATTCAATTAAGTGAGTCACCCCAAGCTAATAAGCAATGTGCCAGGTAGTAAATATTTGCAGGATTGGACTCTTTAGAGTTTGGGCTCCATCTGTGTTTTGTAAGGAATCATTCATATCTATAGAATTGTATAAGTTAAAAAATAAGAACATAATATATCATGGTTGACAATTTCTGCCACACCCCTACAAATTTATATCTTTTAACATGTAGAAACATATCAATTCTTTAATCACAGACACAATGTGACTGATTTGGGTTATTTACAACAGTTTCATACACTGAAAGTTAAAATTAATTTACTTTTCATGGAGTAATTGTTTTTAAAAAGTCACTCACTACATTAAGGGCCCAATCCTGTATTCCTTGGGCATCTCAAACTCTCAGTTAATGGGAGTTTTAGATATGAAAGGTTTGTGAGATCAGATCCTGTGCAGATGTCTTGGGATTTCCACTTTCAAACTTTATTTTCAAGGCACTATGATTTAGTTATAGTTTTTTCTGGTCTGAAACTTGGCAAAAAAATCAAAACTTCTGAGTCTGGGAGAAGAGAGCAATTTATATATAGATTTATAGCAATTTATATAAAGACAATTTTCAAAAGGAAAATCATGGAGTACCTTTTGCACTCTATATCTGAAACTGACTTTTTTTAAACGAATGTTATGTGAACTGCAAGTAAAAGTCATCCCCCGTATAAACCTAACCAGTTTCAACAGAGTTTTACAGTTACAGGGAGGAATTTGACCCCAATAGTCTATTATTTGATATATTTACATAAATATTATAAGTGTGTGTTATACCATTTAGAAAGGTATCCATTATACATTTAGATGTACATCTGTTCTCAAGAGGCATTTCATTTGTATTTCTAGCATATAGCTATGCATCTGTACAACAATCAGAAGCTATGGCCTATATGCAGTGTTATTGTAGGTTGTAGTCCCAGGATATTAGTACCTCACCCACCTGTCTCTCTCTCTCTTATTGGACCAATTTACACAGAGCTCGTCTTCAGGTCTGGGAAACTTACTCAGGGTGTTATAACTAAATACAAGATGGAACAGATTGTTTAGCATAAGTATTTAACACATATTTCAAGGGACTATTCGAGCTATGACCTGTCATTTCAATAAAACATGTATGAAAGCATCCCTAGACATCTACTGACATGTCATGTATACATGGTGTAAGAGTGTCCAGGTCAGCACTGACAAGCTAAACCTTAATGGCTCCAAAATAGTCACTTTGATTTACTGTATTAGTAATCCATAAAAATAGAGACTGCTCAGCTAAATACAATCGTTCTGTGAGTTTGTTCGGTCCTTACCTCACCCCAATATGCCTAGGTAAAGGAGAGCTCTCCAAACAGTGGGTGATCCTCCCAGAGATGTAATATGTGCTGAAATACTTAGGCACGACAGGATAAATTAAGAACAGAGCTTTAGTCTAATCCTCGAGTTTCCTTCTGTGGATTTTAAGAGACATCACTATTGATATTTTACTTGTAGTTTTGGGAAGGTTTTAAATTTTATCAAACTGGCACTGTTGTGGATGTACAAAGCAGTGGAGAGGGGAAAGAGAGGTGCTCTAGACCAACTCTAAAAGTGTTCAGTGTTTCGAATTAGAATAAAAACAAGATGTAATGTCTGCTATTCTGATCTGGGGCCTGATCCCTCATTCCTTATTCAGGCAAACCTTCCAGTGTTTTCAGTACAGCATTATACCCTTTGTTTTTAAATGTGAATAGACAACAAGTGATATTAATAATTAATGCTATTTGCACTGATTTATTCCTACAGTTTGTAGAAACTCAAGGCACTTTGCACACATCAATTAAGCAAACCTCAATACTCCTGTGAGAGCCAAATTATACCTATTTTAAGATTCAGATTCCCAAAAGCTACAAAAATGTCGGTGGCAGAACTTGGAATAAATGCCTGTCTCACATCTCCTTTTCTAACCAATAGACCACTTCCCATTCTCCCAGCTTCCCCGCAGTGAACCTGCTCCACATGTACATCTACTATGGAAAAAAGAGGAAATGCTGCACATGGACTGCTTTCTGGATTGCGCACCAAAGTCTGTAATTTTCTACATTACTCTAGGTCCAATCCTTGTTCATATTGAAGTCAACAGCAAAATTCTCATTGACTTAATCTAGAGCAGGAGCAGGTCCTTGTGCTGTGTGTTAGACCCCGGTTCTGCAAACACTTATGCATATGTGTAATTTTACTCATATGAGTAGTCCCCAGGAAGACTAGGAATTTGTCACTGACTTCATTTGAACTTAAGCAGTTACAGGTTTGGTCCTTAGATCCTACAGAATAATTGGCAAAATGAAGTTATACAAGTTCCATAGAAAAGTAGCACAAAGTCTGAGTAAAGTTGTTTCCCTACTCTTCATGAACTATGTGTAATGAGGCATATCCGTAGAAGCTCACCATCAAAATGCACACAGGCTGCTGCGGAGGGACAAAATAGAATCAAGTGACATGTCATGTCATGATTTGGAAGATTCCCCCCCCATCCCCGCACATACTTCAAAAAATCAAATCCATATTTTAAATCTATATTTATTCCCCATTTTAAACACTTATTTTTATAAATAAATCCCTGAGTTGGTTGACATATCTGGGCAGATCTGGAGATGGAGGAAGACAATGTCATCAGTCCTCATTTATCCTGCAAAGAGAGCCAGAACCCCTTGTAAATACATTCTCATTCCTTTCTCCCCTTCCCCCCAGGCAGTGACATTCTATCACACACATGAGAATACATAGCCATTCAATTGCTCTCTATCCACACCATCTCTTTTCAAGCCCTACTTCACTTTCTTGTCTTTCATGCATACTCCACAGATTTCCTTGCTGAAGAACCCAACTATGTTAACTGCCTCAGTAGGAATTACACATCTCATCGATACAACATAGGCCACATAACTAAGAAGAAGTCAAAGGACACCTGAGATCACTCACATTTCCTGGAGGCCATTTATTTTTCTCCCCAGAAGAAAGAATAACTGACTATCTTGTGTATGCAGTTATTATAGGTGGTCCCAGGTGAGGACTGTATCAATTGGCCAACTTACTCAATACAACCCCTTCTGTAGGGTTTGCCAGACGCCAGGAGCAGTGCACAGCTGCCAGAGGGCTAAGCACAAGGATAGCAGAGTGGGTGGGATGGGAAGTGGCTCTCAGGGGAAAAAGAGAGGGAAGAAACTAGAAACAACCACTTAACATCTATTTAGAGCCTGGGAGCATTTGTGAAAGCCATCCCCATTACTGTTGAAAAGATGCAAATTTGGTGAAATAATCAGCTGTATGGCTTCAGGCTGTTTCTCAAATACCCTGATTCTTTACAGTAGTGAAGGTATTAGTGTAAGACACACAGCATGGCCAAGTTCATGTTGCTTAGAGGTAGCCCCTAACCAAACTCCACCAAGTGCTATAAAAGAAGATTTGTTATCCCGGAAAGCATTGACAGTTCATCCAATAAAGCCCAAAAAACCAGAATCCTTGAGGCTTGTTACAGGGGTGCAAAAAAGCACAGCTCACAGGCATCTATGCAGAAAACATTAGTTGTTTGTGAAAGTTCAGTGCCCCTTTTTGTCACCAAGTTTGTCAATTCACTGCTGAATATAAGTCAATTAAGGCAATAGCATTGCTTCAAGTTTTACATCAAATATCCCTTCATATGTTTAGGGACCCACTTATCTACAAATGAAGTATATAAGCTAAACTGAATCATACATAGTGTTTGCTTTGTATTTAGAGCACTTGAATAACTGAGGAGTAGCACTACTCTAATATCATGTCTTGCTTTAGAAAAAAAGCTGAATGTGTGACTTAAAGCAAGGTGATAATCCATTTCATGTTCCCAGCTGCCACCCCACCTCCCCTCCCACTCTTTGTTCCAAAAGTTTATCCAAATACTATTAACAATGCAGTTAAACACAGCTATACATTTAACATAGAAAAATCATGCTTTTAAACTACACTATTACTAGTAGTTCTTAACTAATCAGCTTAAAATGCTATAGCATGTAAGATAAATATTTGATCAATTAGTGAGTATAAATTATACTTTTAGAATATGAATCTCCAGATTCAAATAGAACTCAGTTTAATTCTAGCCATCCATAAAGTGTTTTTCACAAAAAAATATTTAAAATAAGTGTCATGGAAAACAAAAATGGATACTATATCCATGCAGCTACTCAATTTTTATATTATGTGTATAGTATTGTGGAAAATAAAGGAAGTTATTATCTTGGATTTTTAAATATTAATTGTTTTCATGTACATCATGAGAAAACAGTTAAAGTTGGTTTATAATACAGTAGAGAAATAAACTTAAGACACTAGAGAGAACGTGTGTCCATGTGTGCAACAGAGTCTATACTATGATATGCATATCTATGCATTATGTATTCAGTTTTCTTGCATTTTTCTCAGTGGACAGATGTGCTGCAGTTTTCAGAATACTTTAGAAAAACACTTCAAATTGTATTACTTGTCTATGCAGATACCATAAGCAGCATAAAATTAGCAAGGAGAGCTTTCATCACATACCTTTTTGATTTCCCCCTCCCACTCCCCCCTCATATTTTCTGTAACATAAAAGATGTTGTTATGACAAGTATTCTGGTAGTTCAGTCTTTCATTTATAATTTAACCACAACCTATATAACCTAATTAGAAAAACGTGAAGCATGATTAGTACAACAATCAAATACAGTAGACCTTCTTGAACAACTCGAAGAACAACACAAAAGAAAGGGAAAAGAAAGGGGGGTAAAAACCATTGCAGGCATATCTGAAAATATGTGGTATTTCTTTAATACTTCATTTTAAACTACCTAATTGTGTTTTTAAGCTTCGGTTCCTGTAATTTTGCAAGACGAGGCATTCCAGTGAGAAAACATATGGTAAGGGATTTTTAAACCACATAGCTAGAGTGCATCATAGACTTATCTGCTGCTTTAGTGTCACAAAAATCCACCACTGAATTTATCCACTCACCCATTAAAGAAAGAAAAGAATTAAAGAAAAAGGAGTTTAAAAATCCCCTAATGCAAAAAAAAAAAAAAAAAAAAACCAATTGAAAAGTGACATCAGGTTAAACCACAGTCTAGGTAGATCCTCAAGACTTCTCATAGGAAGAACAAGCAGCAATTAGCTATCTCAAGTCCACTAATTATTTTAGAATACTGCATACTAAATATTGTATTCAGTGGTCCAGAAACCATTAATAGAAACAACTTGTGCTGCAGACTTGGCTAAAATGAGTTTTAATGACTCTCCTAACTCATACTCGAGCAAACTTAAATTATGACCCCTTTTACAGCTATTTTAAGCATGTACATTCACTGCATGGTCTTTATTTGTTAAGAGGCAATATGAAGTGTACTTCAGTTTGGCACATATTAAAAGACAATTGGCTTGCAAGGATATATTTTGCAGGAGGGAAACTGAATCAGCACTTTGTACAGTACTTTCAGTGGGGATATAAAGTTGTAATAGTGACAAACTGACATTTACATGTCAAATGTAGAAAGGCATGCCAAGTATTTTGGACTAATGTACAGATTCCAAAATGACAATATTTCATCCTATGTAACCCTATGTGCACTTGCTGTGAAAATAAGGCATTTAAAGTTGAGATACAGAGCAGTGTAGGATATTTTTCCCATTAGAGTCAGACTCTAATTGTTACCACTTATCAGAAAGTGTTTCCTGTTCCATACCACTATGTAACAGGTAGACATACACTAATACTAAATTGCTATGGAAATGCAGATTACATCCACATGAAGAAAGACAACCTCATGAATAATGTAACTGCAATAAATAGCAAAAGAAACTTAGTGATTTGGCACTAATACAAAGTATTACTAATTCTATGGGATGTAGAGTTAACAGAAACTTTTAAGTATTAGAGGCTAAATCTTGAATCCCTCAGCAAATGTTGAAATAAGTAGTACATCAAATTATATAAATCATATACCTGTAGAAGCACATGGAATTTTAGAATATGTATAATAAACCGTGGTCCCTGCCTCAAAGAGCTTGTAGTAATTTATTTATATGTATTGTATACATGCAATGTCCTCTGGAGAAGTGCTCATTCACCTGTATTGCAAAAATGGTCAGTGTCTTAGAACTTAGAAAGTTGCACAGATTTAGATCTCTTCCTCATTGTGCTACATTTGTGTCTGCATTAACCTGGAATTGTTCTTTTTTGGTAATAATCTTCCTTGTAAAAGGCAAACCCTTAACCCTTTATCCTTAAAGGGTTCCCACAAGGTTGTGTGCTTTTTTCCCAGTTGGAATTTCTAAGTGTAAGGAGTGAGAAAAGTGTAAGGTGTTAATCTTGATAATTAGTGCACAAAACCAATTAGAGGTCTAAAAACCTTAAGGCACAGAAAGTGATTTTTTGTTTATTTGCTTACCTTATTAAGTTAAATATCTGTCCGAATTAATCACTAATGAATGTGAAGAAGGCTCAATAGCACTAGCTTAATGAACAGCAGTGTCAAATGCATTTTACAGGGCACCAAATCACTGGGTATAGTAAGCCAAGTTGCTATTCAAAATTACTTTTCTGCCCAATTTTCTGTTTGTAAAGCAGTAAATTATTTACATTTATTGTGCTTATTTAAGTACTTAAATGACTGTGAATGGAGTGCAGGCACATTTTAAAAATATAGAATCATTAAACAACTGTACTGCTGGAAATTCATGTTATTTTCCCCTAAAGGCTGCTTTCCCCCTTTTTCTAATCTCTTTTACAACAATTCTTGAAACAACCCATTATTACATTGAACATGTTTTAATAAGTTATTTATTATTTTGCATACTTTAAGAAGTGTCATAGGACTTAAATTACACATGCTAAGAACAGTCTCTTTCATACATACATAGTGGCCTGAATCTAAGTGCTTAACTTTCCTTGATAAAACTATACTGTACTTCATTAAAAAGAAATAAACTATGTTTTTCATCCATTATTCACATCATAAACATCTGCATTTGCAAATGTCAGTTGTACTAATTGTCATGTCTTTAGATAGGTATACTAAGTGAACATGTTCTACACTATCCACTATTCTTTTTTGTAAAAAGATAAAAAATAAAAACTCCTCCTCAAATAATCTTTCAGAACATATTTAGAGGCTTTTGTAACTATTTCTTGCATTATATACTTTACACATTAGAAAGCTATTCAGGAAATCTTTTATTGCAGCAGACTTTGGCTACTGACATGCAGAAGGAAGGTGAGCTTCTGATTCTTCAGCCCAGCATTAGAGGCACATAATGGAACATAACGGAAAAGAAAATGATAGAAAGACTAATAGCAGAAGAGCAGGAAAAGTGTATATCCGCAGCTTTCGAGGGTCTCTCTTCAAGGTGATTTTTTCCA
>JBAIAC010000030.1:21830000-21835000 GCA_037349315.1 Chelydra serpentina
CAGTGTCTCCACTGAATCAATGGGAATGTGCATGGCTTCAGGGGTCTGCTTGTGCGGAGCTGATTGCAGGACCAGTGCCTTAATTATTCAAAGGTACATTGAATTTGGTGGTCTAGTCCACATTTCTAGTGAACATTTTTGTGCCTCTGTCACAATACACCACACACTTGACTTCAACTACCAATTTCCTCTCAAAAGAAACCGAGGACTTTGTAAGCAGGGATGCTGAAGATCAGGATTAAGGTGAACTAGCAAAGCTATATGATGAAGTGTCTGCCTGCACTATGCTTGGCTCTAACTACTGCTCAGAGTCCTTCATCTTTATGAGCGCAAGATTCACATGAAATAAAGAAAAATAATTTTGTTCTGTATTTTTCTAGTTCAAAAAGCCTTTGAGCCAGAAGTATTTTATTAAATTCAGTAGATTTTTTTAATTAAGTAAGGTAACAGGAGTCAGTGTCAAACTAGTGTATGCATACACATATGTATAGAGTGTATATTTAACAGACTTCATCTTGTATTATTTTCAAAAGCTTTTTAAAAATTGCTCACAGGTTTGCAGACTCAAAAAACATTATTAGATTTGGAATGAACCTTGTTATACTATATGAAGCAACATAATAAAACCTACAAGTGTTACAAAAAGTCAGAAAAGTTCAGACATTAACCAAGTTAACATTAAAATTGTTAGAAAACACAGGAATAGTAATTTGTGGGATAAAAGGAGGTAGAATTCATGTTATAAGTGCAAGTGATCTGGAAATAGATGTTTGTCTTGGACATTTTCAGGGAAGTGATATCATATAGTATGTCTATTGGGATATTAGTTCTACATTTTTCAGTCCAGATTCTGGCATTAAAGTTGGCAAAATTAGACTATTTTGTTAAACTGATCGTCAAACCGCGCACCTCCACAATGCATTACAACACACCTATGACATGACCCAAGAACAATGGGTGAAAAATGGGCTATAAAAACATGAATGGCCTGCTTCATATAAAGTGGATTTTATAGTGCAGGTGTGCCTTCATTTATCGATACTGTAAAGCAGTCAGATCATGCCAGCAATAAAACACAACATTTGTAAAACAACAAAAAAATCTATTAATTAAAAATGTAATAGCAAGATAAAAAACTCAACGGGGTGTTTTATAAATATATTTGATATTTTGTCATCAGATGCTTTACATCATCTCACACGGAATTCAACCAATTTTATAAAGGACATTTGGAAAAATAAAAAGACTTAATTGAGCAGTAAAAGTATATACCACATTTAGGGAAAACCAGGCATGTAAAAATATCAATTTAATAAGCACTGTTTAAGTTGCTAAAGCTGGGGGGTTTTCCTTCCCCCTTAGGATATGAATGGGAAAAATTATTAATAGGAAATCCTGCTGGAGTTTTTATTGCCTATTTCCTTTCGGGAAGATGGCATTGTTCCTCTTTTTAAAAAGGGAAGGGGCGTAAAATAAGACTAGGCATATGACAGACATCCTTCAAAAGCTCAAATTGCAGGAGTATGCTGTTATGTATTTTTGTTACTTACACGGCAGGTCTGTTCTATTTTTAAGTAGGGCTGTGCTGCTGTGTAAATATCACTTCCCTAGAAAGGGTTCTTGGCATAATGTTGTTTTGATTAAGGGAGATTTCTATTCTGTTCTGTTCAGGTTCTTACAGTTCCTCAACCCAAAGCAGGTTCCCCTCCCCCCCTGCAGAGCTTCAGGACAGAATAAAGTTTTATTCCCCACATCAACATTTCCAGAAATTCTTACATGAGCAGTTAGGACTTGGGGAAAACCCACCCATTGATCCACACTTTAAAGACACGTTGTGGGAGTTCATTTGTTAAATGAAAACAAACAAACCTCTTCCATGTTTGCTAGGTAAAGGTCTCACTCAAAGGCCTAAGCCCAGAGACTCTTACTTTCCTGAGTGGTCCTTACTCAAGTGACTAAGAGTTGCAGAACTGGGTTAACAGGATTGGCCTCATTCAAGCCTTTGGGAATTTTGCCTGTGCAGAGACTGCAGACTAAGGCCATATGGGCAGAAAAGCAGAGAAACATGTTGTGCCACTTCTCCCCATGAGCACATGGAGGCACAAAATACAATCTCTTTGCACTCACAGGGGTAGCTCCACCAAAAGGCTCCGGGGGGACAATAGTGGTAATATTACCCTCAAGGATGCTGTTTTCAAAGGGCAGCTTTAAGATCCTGTAGGGCCTCTGTAGGAGCCCTACCAATGTTGGCTAGCTGGGAGAGGCCATAGTAGTCTGACCGTGGCAATTTTAAAATCAAGATTAGATTTTTTCTAAAAGACATGCTCTAGTTCAATCAGGAATTATTTCAGGAAAGTTCTATGGCCAGTGTTATACGGGTCACTACATGATCACAATGGTCTCTTCTGGCCTTAGAAACGATGACTATACACTGGCCCCACCAACTTTAAGGCTGTGCCAGCTGACTGCAAGAACCTCAGTAGAGCAGATATTGAAGTCAGGCTGTGCGACTGTGCCTTAAACTCCAGAACACTTTAGCACTGTCGGGGACACACAGTCCAAGGAGTTAATTTAGCCTATTCTTTAACCTCTCTTTATTGTATCCCCTCCCCAACTGCCATGATTACAGCTTGTGTCATCATGTTCAGCACAGATGTTTCAGCAGCTGTACATAGTGAGCACATTTTAAAATATTTTCTTCCTTTCTGACAGATTCGAGTGGTCTGGGAGCAATTCCCTATTGCTCTAATGAGGAATAGCACTGGAAGTGGCAGAACGTATCACAATGCACAAAACTTCCTAAGTTCACCACTGTATCCAACGTCTGCTATTGTATCAGCTAGGCGGCCAGATTTGATTTTGAGGTGAAATGGGTTCCCTTCTTTTTGGGCAGAATGACAGACACAGTAACTCACTGGAATATTATTATTTGTATTTTTGGGACTCCAAGCCCAGCTCAGAAATCAGGGCCCCATTGTTCTAGACAGCATACAATCACCGAAGTAAAAGACCTTATAATACTAGTAATTATTCCCCAGAGCACTCTAAATGTCAGAGACCATCAGCCCAGGGAAGCCAGTTTTCCAACTTTGGTGCCTAAATTTGCATGCTTATCACACATTTATGAACTCAAACTAGAATTTAGGCACCTAAAATGAGTATTTGGGCATAATATTAAGCGCTCTTTTAGATGTCTAAGTGCTAAATTAAGACATGGATATTTGGAAATGAAACCTTGAAATCACTGTTTCTTTACCTCCTTCAGAACTAAGGATTAGGGAGTGGAGATTTAGGGTATGTCGACCCTGCAATTAAAAACCCCTAGCTGGCCTGTACCAGCTGACTCAGTCCCGCAGAACTTGGGCTAAGGGGATGTTTAATTGCACTGTCGATGTTCAGGCTTGGGCTGGAGCCCAGGTTTTAGGACCCTGAAAGGTGGGAGGGTCCCAGAGCTCAGGATGCAACCTAAGCTTAAACTTCTACACCGCAATTAAACAAACCCACAGCCTGAGTCCCTCAAGCCCAAGTCAGCTGGCACAGGCCAGCCTGGTGTCTAATTGCAATGTAGACTTAGTGGCTCATCTAAGTTTGAAGATAAGCAAACAGTAGGTTTTACTTCCTACTCCAACAAGTTCTTCAGCGCTACGTGCTCAGCTATCACATCATTTAGCGGTAGAAGGTTCAAAGCACCATGTCGTTTTCAATAGTATCATTGCTGGTTTTATTAGGTTGGCAATCAATTGCACTTTGTAGTAGATGTATTAGTTCTATGGTGCCTGAATTTAGATATGCCAGCTTGGGTTTTAGGCTTGTCACAGCTCACTGTTATTATGATCATAGCTAACAGCCTTACACATATCTAATGTTGAAGCTTACTAAATTTCCTTCAGCAGACAATGATTTTGGCAGAGGGTGGGGGTCAAAGGAGTGCCACCAGGTATAAGTGTTCTTTCAGACATACCATCAACACTGTTATTTTGTTCTAATTGTTTTTTTAAAATGTTATCTTCCCTAGACAGCAAAGCATAATGTTTCTTTGCCTCTTCCAGAATCACTTCTTCTAATTCCTCTCTCTCTGATTCAGTATCAGGAGTTTATCCTGGAGATTCAGGGTCTGAACTGTGTCCAGGGCTGTTTCAGTAGCTAATATTGTCACTTCTAACATCTGCTATCACTTCTTCAGCATTTGTAAGAACCATCAGATGGCTCTTATTGTTTTTTTTTAATAATTAAGCAAGTGGAGAAGGAAAGTTCAGTGGGCTCTTGAAGTTGAATGACCATATCATTGTTTTTCAGAAATTGGTAACAAGTGACATATTAGCCTAGCTGTGTGCCTTGCAGATGGCAACTGGACAAAAATATGCAAAAATGGGTTTCAGAACTAGCCCACTTGTTGTAACACAATTCCAGAGCCTGCATTGGCCATCTCTCTCTTTTGAAATTTATCCATTTTCATTGCGTTTTACTCTAGTGTCACCCAACTTCTTCTACAACAGAGAACTAAAGGTTGAATTCGCAACTGCAGCAGAGTTGCTCATGGAGTGCAGGCATAGGTGGCTTTAGTCCAACTTTATACCCTCTTAACCAGCATTGGGGCTGGCTGGAGGTTAGTCATGTTCTCATGTTAAGTTAGAGCAGCTCTGAGGCTGTTCGAAGTCATGCTAACTGTGTTCATTCTAACTGTGGAGCATTCCAGAAGAGCAGCAGTGCCCATTTTGCCTATTTACACGCCATTCCAGGAACAGGTCATCTCTGCATTACCTAGGGATTCCCCTTCACTAGAAAAATCTACAAACTGGCCAGTTAAACAGCCTTCTGTCTGCTTTGCAGCAGCAGCACAAAACAGGGAAAATGGGGTGGGGCTAGAGGAGAGCCAGGATCTTACCCAAAGTGTGTCCCAGCTATCATTTTTCTTAACTAGATTCAGATATAACAAAACACCTGAAGGGATTAAAATGTGATATTTGCTTCTTGAATTAGATACAAAAACAGCCTTCACA
>JBAIAC010000030.1:21840000-22022500 GCA_037349315.1 Chelydra serpentina
TGCTGATGTTTCATCTTGTTGAACATTTGGCTCCACGGTGATGTGGAACTTCCTTTCTCCCGGCTGTCAAACAGGAAATCTTTAAAAGTTGGCTGGAGAGTTATGGAATTACCTGTGGAAACATATTGCAGAAGGTCAAGCAGCAGGGTCAATTTGTCAGCCGGCAGTGTCAGAGTCCTCACATCCACAACTATAATTTGTTTTCTTAACACTTTTTTCCCTCTCTTCCAGGATATGTAGCTGCAGAGGCCTAAACCTATAAATTTCTAAGTTTACACATGTTCATTGTTTAGTTTCCTTTTTTTCTCTTCTTCTTTGAGTGACTGGTTTCATGTATACAGTACTTTTACTAATGTGATAAACCGAGGGAACTCAGATACCATACATCATATGCGGTAGATGTCAGTAGATTAACAAAACATGGGGAGCATGTGCGCGTGTGTACGTACACACACACACACACACACACACACAAAGAGTAACAAAAGAAGAGAGATCAGTTTATAAATTTTTATTTTATAGGAATATCCTATATTTAAAATGCTGTTTTTATCAATACCATTAAAGTAGAATTAGATTTGTGTACAACAATTTCAATAGCAAAGTTGTTTTAACCTAGCTATCATTAGGGTATAATTAACCTAGAGCAACAAATAGAGCAAAAAACAGAGCAAAACCAACAGAAATTAAACACACTGTACAGTGCACAGTGGTTATAAAATGGCACATCAGTGTGTTCAGTTTACCTGCTAAATCTCTCTAGAGGATAAAATCCAAGGGTGGAGCATGTGACAGAAATATGCAATGATGTTTTTATGGGACTTTACATGCCATATCATACCCGTGGTTACCAGAAGCTACCTCCTCCAGAATAGAAAAAAACAAAAATAAAAACTGAAACAAACATTTTATATTCCATAGATGTTAAACTTGTTTTTGGAAGACATTATTTTTTGTTTTCAGATCTGATCTACCTGTTGCAGGAGGCATTCAGACAGCAGTAACAGTTACTGCTTAAAATGGGACCAGAGATACTGAAGAATTTAGAATTGCATCTAGTAAAGTATTTTATTTACTTACAATTTTCTTCCTGCAATGCAAAGCTTTTATAAGCAAAAGCTCTTTGCAGTAAGTTCTTCTCTTACTGTCGGTAAGCCCTCATTTTTCAGCTCTCTGCCTCCATTGCTCAGCCCTAATGCCTATGAATATCCAGAAAGTGTCAGTCATATCTAAAGATTCAGTATATTAAAACTATATTGGATTTAATATGTTTGGTTTGGGAAATTTGTTTTGCTTGCTGTAACCTATTGTAGATTGCTCTGAGCTTACCTCTGTTTGAATTAGAGGGTGCTTGCCTCATAAGCAGCTCAGACATTGGCCCATAAGACCGTGAAGCATAGCTGATTTTTGGAGTAACTACTAAGTAGTTTCTATAGTGATAATAATGTACTAGGTCCACCTATTGGGAATATATAAAATTAGAGAAAATTTCCGTTTGCTTTGGTTCTCTTTCTAGAATAATTACAGTAACTGACATTCATTCCTATTCTGTTACCCTGATTATTTTAGAATAACCTGGTTATTAAGGCTTGGTCATGTTTCAAAATATACTGTAAAGTGACAACTTGTCATGTTGCCATCATCAGAACTGTAAAATTTCCACATTAGGGACACAATTTTCTCCAGATTCCTGGGTACTTTCCTTGGTGAGGGTCTGGAGAAAAGTAAGTACATGATGTCTTGTGCCTTTTTCCAGGCAAAGTATGCTTTCTAAAAAATCATTTTACTTTCAAATTCTCACACAACTTTCCCTTAGCAACTAAGTTCAGTAAACCTGAACCACACACCCTTTTTGGAGACCCTTATGCTTCCACCAGACATGGTGGAGAACGCTAAAGTGGGGAGGGGGAGAATTCTTCCCAGCAATTACAGAAGAGTCATTCTTCAACTAATTGACTCACATCATCAGAAAACGCTGAAGGGCTGATACTAAACCAATTTCCAAGAATATAACCCTGTAAAAATGGCACAACCATGCCACCTTAACAATCCACATTTTTTTAAAGGAACTCCATTATATTAAATGGTATTCCTCCTATGGGGCAAGAGATCCTTCACAGGGCAAGTGCACATGTATATATATTTATACCCATTCCTTTGCTATCAGGAATTTCTCACCAAAGAATTGGTATAATAAAGGATGGGGTCTACAAAAGACAAATGTGCAAAGCATCAGAACATGAGAAGGTGTATACACTAAGGCTGTCCAGAAGCACACTTGGCTGATGAACTGACAGATTGTGCATTTTTGCTGTGGTAATTACTCAATGGTTCAGCAAATGGTAAGTAAATACTTGGGAAATAATAATGTCTAATTGCAGATGCACATATGGCATATCCCTATCCATTCCACAGCAGGTAAAGTTACAGCACACCCAAACCTTCTTTATATTCCCTGAGGTCTGACACCACCACAGCCCTAAACAGCTGTGATTAGGAAGGGTACTTTGGGTACTGACACGTGAATGAGAGCACCTTTACAAAAGCTAGTAAGTGAAGGGAGGAGCAGGACCACTAGGCATTGCTTTGAACCAGTCCTGGGAGAAAAAGCAATAACATTAACAAATATGAATTCACTGTGTTCTTTCTGTTTCATACTAAACTCAGCATCTTTGCTACATAGGCCAGATTTGTAAAAGGCCTGAATTTTGAGTGTTCACAGAGTCTCCATCAATGTTGTCTGAGAAACAAGACAGACACCATAATATGGTTAAATGTGGAGGCAGCAACTTTAACAACTATTGTTTAACTGAGGTAACCACTCCAGACTTCCTGGAAGAGTTGTTCCAATTGCAGATCTCAACATGCAACAATGCCCCACCCCCAACATACTGTAAACCTGATCTATGAAGGCCATGCCCCCTCTACACTCCTTGGCCTGCCAAGGGACCCTGACTACATGCCAGAGTCCCAACGTCTTCCATTCCTCCACATCAGAGATAGAAGAGATGAGATGTGGGAAACCACAAGCTGCATCGGACAGAGGCAGACTTCACGACACAATAGGAGTGCCCAGGACCAGTGGGCAAGCAGCCCACTAGGATGTAGGGCCCTCAACTGGACCCTTCCTAACCAAGCTACCACACTAGAACTGGTTACAGGTGATGACAGCACTCAGCTTGATGTCAGCCCTTCACATCCTGCCAGGCAACTGCAAACAAACGCATGCATGGTTTGAGGGGCTCCAACAAACCCCCACAACAGATAGATGCACTCCAGCCATCTTCCTGAACCAGCTCAGGGGAGGCATACAGATTAAATTAACTCCTTTTGCTATGCCTAAATCATTCTCTCCCAGGTGAAAAATGATTGCCTTTGGGAATGAAAACAGCCTCCCAGAGGGTGGTGAAGGGGCTTAGCTGGTTCTACAATATGCCCCTCCTTTCTTGCTATCTTAAGTAAATAGCAAAATGGAGTAATCTGCCCAGGAGGCTCCACATTTGAAAGAGGCCCTTCTGCGGGCGTAACTAAACATGTAATGGTGGGTCCTATCTACTCAATCCCAAAACAGATTAAAACAGTAGTATATTTAACTGCTTAGTACCACCCCCTGCAGAAACCGCCACCAAAAAACTCAATTCAAATCTTAGGACATACAAAGACTAAATCCTATTAAGATCTGAATAGTGGCCTGATTTCTGGAACTCTAGAACATAACCCACCATCTGGTAACCTGTGAACTAAAAACCCTGGGAAGGAAAGGTGAAGCACTCCACTTTCAAACAAAAAGAAATGCCTGCTATTCAATCCACAATGTTAGATAATGCCAAGCCTTGATGAAATAACTATCACACACTGAATCACGATTATAGCTTCAGAGAAAAGCTTCAACTCTTCAGAGAAAACTTTGCAACTTCAGAGAAAACATCAACTCTAAAGGGTCAAAAACCAGAAGGTAGATCAGAGATCGGCAACCTTTGGCACGTGGCTCGCCAGGGTAAGGCCTTTGGTGGGCCGGGCCGGTTTGTTTACCTGTTGTGTCCACAGGTTCGGCCAATCACAGCTCCCACTGGCCGGGGTTCATCGCTCCAGGCCAACGGGGGCTGCGGGAACCGGCGTGGGCTGAGGGATGTGCTGGCCGCCTCTTCCTGCAGCCCCCATTGGCCTGGAGCGGCGATTGGCCGAACCTGCGGACGCGGCAGGTAAACAAACTGACTTGGCCCGCCAGGGGGATTCTCCTAGCAGGCTGTGTGCCAAAGGTTGCTGATCCCTGAGGTAGATAAAAAGATTCCCAGTGCATTTATTTTTTTAAAATCTCATTAATGTTAAGCCAATATCATGATGGGAGGGCAGCCTCATCATTTTTGAATACTTAGGGCTGGCAATACTGAATCTGGCACAAATACAGCAGGAAGAGGTTATGAAAATCTGGGCCTGCACATACCAACCAGTTCATTCTACCTTATTGTTCCCATGATAATCTTTCCTATGACAGGTTTTAGTGGACTCTATCTCACTCCAAACCTACTATTGTGTTATTTTCACATCACACAATTTCCACATTTCTTCTAACTTTAAAATCGAGACTCAATAATTTCAATATGCTAAGTTCAGATCCAGCTTTTGATTTCAACCCCCAACATTCTGGTTTAGCACTTTATAAAGTTAGAGGCAGTTTCAGGACTAGTTCTCACTTTGAGTATGCTAGTGTTTGTATGGCTTTGACATAGGACTAAATGGCGTTCATCAAGGTTTGGCTTCAAGCCTTGCTCCCTTTTAAAAATAAATCGTAATACACTGAAAGCTTCCATTATTTCCCTGTTTCTTGTTCTTAGAAGAAAGCAAACCCCAGTTAGTTTGATTCTCCTTGGAACTAAAGTTTCCAAATAACTCCCAGATATGTTTCTCCTTGGAATTAGGATACCTTATTTTTCTTTCTTGTCATTAATGTTTAGAAACTATGCAGATGTATGATTAATGCCTGTATATGACTTTAATATACGACAAAGTGGAACTAATCATACAATATGCATTGTTTTAAAAACTACATTGTTTTCATCTTGCATAATTATCTCTTTATTGCTGTTAATCAGGATTTCCTACAGCGATACACAATAAAAAGCATTAAGGTTTATGTCAGCAGATTCAAACCTGAAATCAGATCCATCTGTACATCAGGTGCCCATTAGGCCAGTGGAAGAAAACATTAGAGACACATACAAAATATTTTCCTTATTATTATTTGTATTACAGTAGCACCAAGAGGTCTCAATCAAAATTCAAGACCTATTGTAACAGGCAATGAATACACTTCATAGAAATAGACACCCTCTACCCCAAAGAACTTACAGTCTAAATAGACAAGACAGACAAATTGTTGGGACAGGAAAGAGAGGTTAAGTTACTTGCTGAGGTCACACAACAGGTCAGTGGCCATGGAAGCTAGGAACAGAAACGAGGTCTCCCAAGTTCTAGTCCACTGCCCCAGAGACTGGACCACACTGCTTCTCAAGAGGCACCAAAAGGAATAACCCCAAGAAGTTGCTGAATTTCTCAAGTTTTTATTCACAAAGTTTAGTCAACAAAATTTTTCATGAATTTTTCTAAGACTGGATATTTAAAAATAAAGAATTCAAGCTGTGTTGTCTATGAGGGACCTTCCACGTGTGGCTCTGCCACTGGCTGTGATCTAGAACAGGAGAGTTAGATGTCTTTGTGACATCATGTCCCCCACAGCCCAGGGCACTGTAAAGGAAGCCCCACTACTCCAAGGATTTGCATGCGTGCAGAGAAAGGGAGGAATATTGAGAGAGAGCAGGGCCGGGGGATCCAGATAGTCTCCTGACTGAGCCTTAGAGGGAATCTACCAAAGAATGAGTGCAACCTAGGGCAGCATTAAACTTTTTGTCTTGGCCAAGACCTCCCCCCACAACCAAATCAGAACTGTGGGTCAAAAGGCAGCAACTTCTTGGTAGTGGGAGAGGAGCCCAGAGGTGCAGCACCCTGACCATTCTGTGGTGGATGTGAGGGCATAAATATGACCAAAGCAAGTTAGTTTTAAAACCTGAATGTCTATACAGTAACACATTTTCTGTTTATTTCCCCAGATCCAATCCATATGCAGGAGAGGGAGCTGGTTGAGGTTTTTTGCAAGGGTTATTTTCATAAAGACCAAAAACACCAAGAAAAAGAAAAAGAAATAGAAGGGCAAAACTTGGGACGTGTTCCATGACAACCCTCCTGTCAGTGGTACCAACTGGCGTGCCCATTGCCTCCATGACAAATGTCAACTGAAGGGGAGAGAAGAGACTCTGAATAACAATTTTAATCACCTCAGAAAATCAAATCCAGTCCAAAGGTCAAGCATCATTTACACAAGAGGGTTCTAGGGATGGGATGATAAGTAAGCAAGTGTTGATGGCAACAGAAAGCAGCATGGATGAATAAGAGTAAATCTGATAGACGCCCCTCCCTAGTTCAGTGTTTTTGTAGCAGATATTGCTGTTTTTATGTATCATCCACATACCCACAGGAGAAGAGGAAATAACAGGGTTTGAATGAGACAGCAGGACTCAGAGAGGAGTAAAAGGCTTTCCAACAGCTAGAAGGGGGTTTTAGGCTAGAGGAGCTGTCAAGGTTCCCTCCCCACTCTGGACTCTAGGGTAAAGATGTGGGGACCCGCATGAAGAGCTTCTAAGCTTGTTTCTACCAGCTTAGGTTAAAACCCCCAAGGTACAAAATTCCCTGCACCCTGAGAAATGCTTCTCTCACTGCCACCATCAAGTGTTTTAAACAGGAATCCGGGAAAGGAACCACTTGAAGTTCCCCTTCTCCCCCAAAATACCCTCTCAAGCCCGTACACCCCCTTTCCTGGGAAGCTTGAGAATAATCTCCTAACCAATTGGTTACACAGTGATCTAAAAACCCACCCCCGGGTTTTTAAAATCATAGAAAACAGCTTCTTAAAAGAAGGATTTTATTAAAACAAAGAAGGTAAAATCATCTCTGTAAAATCAGGATGGTAACTATTTTACAGGGTACTCAATTTCCAAACTCAGAGGGATTCCCCCTCTGGACAAAACCTTAAAGTTACAGAAAAAACAGGAATAACCCCTCCCTCTAACACAGGGAAAGCTCACCAAGCAAAACAAACAGGAACCTACTCGCTATGCTGACTAAACTTACTTTAGAAAAGTGAGGTTTGGTGAGAAGATGACTGGTTGAGGAGATTGATTTTCTGCAGGTCCTTCTTGTCTCCCAAGATCACTCTGACTCAGACAAAGAGCCACACACACCTTCCCCCCTCCCAAGATTTGAAAGTATCTTGTCCCCTTATTAGTCAGATGCCAGCCAGGTCAGGTGTCAGTCTGGCTACCTGCATTTCTTAACCCTTTACTGGTAAGAGGATTTTATAGCACTGCATCCGACCCTCCCCCCCTTCCCTTTATATTTATGACAGCAGCAGATAAGTAAAAATGATAATACCAAGCACTTATGTTCAGAACAGTCTACAAATAATAACTTATTAATCCTCAAAGCCCACTCCAAGTTAGATAAGCAAGTATTATTATCATCCTCTTGTGTACAGAGATTCTGAGGCAGCAAGGTAAAGTGACAAGTCCAAGGCTTCAGAGGCAGGTTTAGAGCTCAGGTATTCAAGAAGCCCAGTGCTGTGCTCATTTCTTCAGGCCATGCTGCTATTCAGTGACCATCAGGAAACAAGATGTGTCTTAAAATAAACCACTGACTAGGCTATAAACTGAGTACACCTCTCCAATGCTCTTGTTTCGCAGATTTCACCAGTAGTGTTTGCCATCTGAAACGATTCTCAAGTTTGGCCAAAGAGAACTTGGAGACAAGGAAGCAAAGAAGACTTTACTGCTCCTTTGTGCACCACACACTTCCCCTTCCCTTAAATCCTTCAGCCATCCAGCACCAGCCTGCTCACAAGTGTATGTTAGAGCAACTTGATGACCGCATCCCAGTGGTCCCAAATGGTTTCAATTGCAACCTGAGATCATCAAGGCACAGGGATGCTCCAACCATGACCCGTGTGTTGGCTGCAGGAAGGGAGTAGTTTAGGAGACACTATACCAGCAATACACCATCCAAGGATTCTGCTATATCAGGGAAATCGTTAAGAAACCAAGCAAAACAGGTTTAGGGCATCTTTGTGCTGCTGGAATGGCTCATAACAGTCCTGACATTCCAGTGAATGACAGCCTGAGTTAGTAATTATAATATAATACTATAACTAATAACATCTATTGTGAAGCCCAGATCTTTTGGTAAACAACTAATACATATTCGGCAAAGTGTAACTTCTGCTGATGTCACATGATACCATTCAACCAGGCATATTTGCTATCATCTTGAGTGTGTTTAGTTCCCACCTTGTTACTCTGCAGATAATGACTGGCTGCTTGCTAATATATCTTAAAGGTAAACTGCAAAGAAGAAATAAAATTTGAGTTAATTATAGGTCAGAATTGCTGCCAAATTTGACTAGGGTTTGGATTACAATTCAAATGGCACCAAAATCTCACAAGTTGTTCTTTGAAACATTAGCCCAAAATGTTGGCGCTACCATATTGAAAAGTATGAGATTGGGGATTCTCATGAAATTCCCATCATTTTCTGCAGATCTCTCATTAGAATGGCTGTCCTTGAAGGTTTTGTACACAAAGGAAACAGACTGTTCTGGGATCTGACCCACTTTCTCCCCCATCCCCCTCCCCACTTCCTCCCCCCTCAAAAAAGGTTTGAATCTTAATCTCAAATGGTTAAGCTTCAATCTATAGTTAAAAGAGGCCCAGATGAGTGGCATTCTGGGATGAAGAACCCAAACAAGTTAGAGAGTTTTCACAGGTGTATTTGAGTGGGTCTGATATGAATCTGCAGTTGGGAAAGCAACATATTGTAAATATGAATATACATGGGGGGAGGGGTTATCGTGGCTAAGAATAGGCATTGGAGTGAGATTTAAGCTACAGCTTGAGCAGGGCAGGAAGAGAAGCATTGTTCCTTTTGCTTTACAGTGTGCCAGTTCCTGTACTGACAGCAAAAGTCCTTTGATTATAATAATATTTGCAGGAGGAGGAGCAGCAGCTCTTTTTGTACATTGGGATTTTCAGCAGCACTTTAGACTTTAAAGGGAATATTTTCAGAGCAGTGAATACGGAGCTAGATTTGCAACTCCCACGAACAGTAACATTTATCAGTTAATCTACTGTACTCTGTGGCAAAATTTACCTTTTACCCCTTCAGTTTTACAGGGTTACTAAACAATTCAAATGTCAAATTATTATTTTATTACTGAGATACAATGAAAATGAAAGGATGTTTAACAAGTCCATCAATAACAGGGACTGTGATTCTAATTTCCTGTACACTTTGTTATCTTCACCCTCTTAGGTAATGTAGTCCATTCTTCTGCAGACACAGGTTCACTCCCTGCAGTATATTCTCCAGTGTTTTGTCCGGTTTGGTTTTAAATAACTCAAGCTTCCATCATTTCCCTTCAGAGACAGTTCCACTGTCTTAGGTCAGTATTAGGATATTTTCCTGATATTCAAAATATCTTAAACATCTATTTGCTTAAGTTCCTCCTACATATACATATATATATACACACACAATATATATATATATATATATATATATTATATATATAGTATAGTTAGTTAGTTAGTTAGTTAGTTAGTTAGACCTCCCTTAAAAAAAACAAAAAACATCTCCCTCTTTGGTGTTTACCCTTATCAAATACTTATAGGTAGTTATCATTTGGGTGCCCTTTGCATACTAAGGATTTCCTGTGAGCACTTGCCCTTCCCACACTGTGCTTCATGTTGTGCTACCCTAGGTGATGGGACTGCTAATTTGGGGCCATACTGTGTGATTTGCAGATAGACCTCTGTAGGTGGTGGCATTGCCCCTACAGAAGTATGAGGAGGATGGGCAAGGGATTATCGCTCAGGAGTAGAGCTGATAAAAACTCTTGACTTTCCATGTCATTTTGACATTTAGAAATCTGGTTTTCTTCCTGAATGGGAACAAAACCAAAATTATTTTTGAAAATTTCACACAAAATGGAATTTGTATAAAGTTTTTCTTTAAGAAACACCAAAACGTGGTGTTTCCAAAACAAAATATGCTCCCTGGCAAGCTCTGGCAGCTGCTGCCTGAAGTTGATATGAATCCAGACTGGTCTGTTTCCCCACTGCTATTCAGAAGCCAGCGATTCCGAGGCTGTTCAGATACATGGATTGCCCTCGGTCCCTGAGAGGCACCCTGAGGAGCTCACTGGCCTAGAAATCGGACAATGCTAGTGATCCCCAGCCCTGAGGTCATCCACAAGATGCAAGTTTCAAAATCTACCTAGTAGTTTTGGAACCCTGCCTGTGTTCCATTGGAAGACGCGTCAAACACACCATAGTGCCACAAAATGTTTCGCTTTTGACAAACTGGCATTTTCCAGTGGCAAACCATTCCACTGGAAAATTTCTAACCAGCTCTACTCAGTAGGGGTATTGTCTCCTGAGGTTGCCTAATGTGCACAGTCTACACCAGCCATTAAGTGACACAGATCACACCACTCCCCACCCAGTTATCCACCCCAATGTGGGTCAATGTGGAAAGGGCCTGGCCATGTCTCCTTACTCCCGTTTGCCCATTTCCAATGAGTGATTTGTTTCCCCAAGCAGACACTGCTCACAGGGGCTGCTATTGTGCTCTACTCTCACATAAGATGTACAAAGGATGGGAGGTGAAGGACAGCCCTCCTCATGCTGCCACAGAAGGTCCAATGACAATCACCTCCTTGGGTGTTTTGCTGCTATGTATCATGCATTATATAGCCACAAAATACAAAGGATTTTGTGTCAGAGGGGTAGCCGTGTTAGTCTGGATCTGTAGAAGTGACAAAGGGTCCTGTGGCACCTTATAGACTAACAGAGGTATTGGAGCATAAGCTTTCGTGGGTGAATACCCACTTCATCGGATGCAAGCAGTGGAAATGTCCAGGGGCAGATATAAATGTGCAGGGAAGAGTCAGGCTAGAGATAACGAGGTTAGCTCAATCAGGGACAGTGAGGCCCTCTTCTAGCAGCTGAGGTGTGAATACCAAGGGAGGAGAAACTGCTTTTGTAGTTGGCTAGCCATTCATAATCTTTGTTTAATCCTGAGCTGATGGTGTCAAATTTGCAAATGAACTGAAGCTCTATTGTTTCTCTTTGGAGTCTGATCCTGAAGTTTTTTTGCTGCAGGATGGCTACCTTTAAATCTGCTATTGTGTGACCAGGGAGATTGAAGTGTTCTCCTACAGCAGTGGTTCCCAAACTGGGGTTCGTGAACCCCTGGGGGTTCGCAAAATGTTGTCCCTAGGGACTCCAGGCAGCACAGGGCCAGCAGCTTGGAGCCCCTGGACTTCCAAGAGCTAAGCAGATCAAAGCAAGCATATCTATCCCACTGAGGAGATTTAAACTTCAAGACTCCTTATAAGAAATACAAAAGGAGGTGGATATTTTTCGCTGTTTTTAAAATGAAACAGGCAGCTAGTATTGTTTTAAAATTATGATGAAGAACAAGTTTAAGCTTTGTTGTAACGTGTGTGGTTTGCCTGGACTGCTTAAGACCTGAATGCTTGTGTAGGAAGAATTCTTGATTTGAGTTGTCTTTTTAAATCCCTGCATGATGTTTCACATCTGATACTCCTTGATGAAACCTAGGAGCCTCGTCTTACAACAGGCTTATTCAACATGATACAAGCGACGGAAGTGAGATCTTGGAAGAGTGTTGCCGTTTTCATAATGTAATAAAGATACTGTCATGATGATTAATTAATAATACATAGTGTGTAATAAGCACATCATAAAAACCAATGTTATATTTCCAAGAGCATTACTTTTCTAATTTATACTCAGATAAAGGAGAAAATCCCTGGAAATGTCCATTTTTAGGAGGGGTTCGTGAGACTTGACATTTAAGTGAAAGGGGTTCTCGGGTTGGTAAAGTTTGGGAACCACTGTCCTACAGGCTTTTGTATATTGCCATTCCTTATATCTGATTTGTGTCCATTTATCCTTTTGGGTAAGGACTGTCCAGTTTGGCCAATGTACATAGCAGAGGGGCATTGCTGGCACATTATGGCGTATATTACATTGGTGGATGTGCAGGTGAATGAACCGGTGATGGTGTGGCTGATCTGGTTAGGTCCTGTGATGGTGTCCCTGGTGTAGATATGTGGGGAAAGTTGGCATCGAGGTTTGTTGCATGGATTGGTTCCTGAGTTAGAGTTATTATGGTGCGGTGTGTAGTTGCTGGTGAGAATATGCATCAGGTTGGCGGGCTGTCTGTGAGCGAGGACTGGCCTGCCTCCCAAGGCCTGTGAAAGTGACGGGTCGTTGTCCAGGATGGGTTGTAGATCACCGATGATCCGCTGGAGAGGTTTTAGCTGAGGACTGTAAGTGATGGCCAGTGGAGTTCTGTTGGTTTCTTTCTTCGGCTTGTCTTGCAGCAAGAGGCTTCTGGGTACACGTCTGGCCCTATTGATCTGTTTCCTTATTTCCTCATGCAGGTATCATAGTTTTGAGAATGCTTGGTGAAGATCTTGTAGGTGTTGATCTCTGTCTGAGGGGTTGGAACAAATACGGTTGTACCTCAGTGCTTGGCTGTAGACAATGGATCGTGTGGTGTGTCCAGGATGGAAGCTGGAGGCATGTAGGTAGGCATAGCGGTTGGTGGGTTTTCGGTATAGGGTGGTGTTAATGTGACCATCGCTTACTTGCACCGTGGTGTCTAGGAAGTGGACTTCCCGTGTAGACTGGTCCAGGCTGAGGTTGATGGTGGGGTGGAAGCTGTTGAAATCGTGGTGTTCAGAGTTTCTTTCCCATGGGTCCAGATGATGAGGATGTCATCAATGTAGCATAGATAGAGAAGGGGCGTGAGTGGACGAGAGCTGAGGAAGCGTTGTTCCAGGTCAGCCATAAAAATGTTGGCATATTGTGGGGCCATGCGGGTGCCCATAGCGGTGCCACTGGTCTGGAGGTATATATTGTCACCAAATTTGAAATAATTCTTTTTTATTTTTGTATTAAACTTGAGGATGAGAAATCTTATAAATTATTAATTAACCTGTCATTCTTTCTATTCTGCACCCATAAAAGTATGTAAAAAATGGTGCATTTTTGGGTTTAACAAGCAATTTACAAGTAATTATTGAAGCTTATTAAGCATAGCTTTGATGTAAGTATTTTCTCCCTACCTTTCCTCTACACTATTCACCAAACTTTGGCTTTCTAGGAAGAACTAATTGAATTCCATGGTTTACACATTACTTGCTCACTTTTTAATCCCTAGCTCTACTTTTTCCTTTATGGATCATCCCGGAAGAAAGCCACAACATCAGCTTTGTATTTGCATTATAAATAAGAGTTCTCTTTTTAGTTCTATCCACAGGAGCACACACTGGGTCTGATTTTCTCATTCTTTATTTAACTGGTTCAACTCCATTGAAAGCAATAAAGATGCAAGAGTCTGAAAACTGATTCAAAATATATTACAAGTGTTTGCAAGTGCTCAGATACTATAATGATGATAGGGAGACTGAGCGCTAGATTACATAGACACTTGCAAGTTCCCAGGCAAATTCCTTTTGAAAATTTGGCTCATTCTAGTTTATAGCAATGTTGTCACTTTACTTTTCATTTTTATGTTTGCATAACTATTCCTTTTCTATTATCCTTCTTTATGCCTTTTTCTAGAACAGGAAACAAATGACCAATGAGGAAACAATCTCTTTCTGCAGACAGGAACTCTTCTGAATTGCTTCCATGTTAAAAAAGAATAGGTGAAATCTTGGCCCCAATGAAGTCAATGAGAGTACTGTCACTGACTTCAATGGCACTTAGATTTCACTCCAGATTTTTCCACACATAATACAAATGTTCATAATCACTCTATTGCCTGTACTGTCCACAGCAAAACCTAAACTAGATGAGAATGAGGACAGATGGCATAGTACGGTACATCTAAACAAACACTTGTATATCCTGAAGTATTTGCAACTTGTGTATGCACATTTGTTGTCAAAACAGTTAGGGAAAGCACAGCAATTGCTTTCCTAGTATTTTAACTAGAAATAATGCAAGAAGGAATGCCCTGATCGTATTTCTAGTTAACATATGTAGGATGTAGGATGAGGCTGTTTTTCTCAAGGCATTTTATAGAAAGTCACACGAGAAGGCTGTTTAATCTTTACCACATTGTGTCCTACCAAAAAAACCAAATCAATTTTCAAAATAATTGGAGACTTCCAGTGGCTTTCTCCTCCTCTGTTAACCACTTCCTAAAGAGGGAATATCTACAACGGGGCATTCAAATATGGTGTTGTAGCTGTTTTGGTCCCAGGATATTAGAGAGACAAAGTGAGTTAGGTAATACTTTTTTTGGACCGTCTGTTGGTGAAAGAGACAAGCTGTAGAGCTTACACAGAGCTCTTCTCACCTTGTCAATTTAGAGTTCACGTCATTAGAAATCCTGGAAAACAAAATCTAAAGAGAAAAGACTCTTTTTAATCGTATGAACTTTCAAGGGATATCAGTTTGCCTCAGCATTTCTATGACTGCATCAAATAATTGTCCCATGACAAAACAAAGGCTATCCAGTAAATAAAGTGACCCCATAACATAGAAGTCTGTAACAACAACAGCAGTAACACAGTTTACTTGAACATGAATTATAAAGTACATACATTTTAAGAGGTAAACTACCAGTACTAACCAAACATATACTTTTTTATAGGGGCAGATTATAGCTACTCCTTGCCCAGGTGAGCCTTTCTTATTGGAATAGAGACCAGCCTCAACTGCAGCTATTGAGCTTTGGGGAAAATTTTCAGCTCAAATGGTTACATTTTGGCAAAGTTATAAGCACCTGAAAACAGTATCTTATAATGGGAAGTATCTGGTAACCTTAATAATGGGTGGCACCACCAGCCCCGCCTATAATAAGACTGACTTAAATGCTGAACAGGCCTAGTATTGGCTCTTGTACAGGAATGGACTTCACCTAAAGTGCTATCGAAATAAACATAAGGGGGAAAAATGTTTTTTTTCACCAACTATTTTCAGCTCCATTAATCTTATGAGTTACTTGTAACTACAGTAGGCACAGCATTTTGAGACAGAAATGTGATTTTCAAGTTGACGGTGTCCTTTCAAAGCAGCAGAACTGGTTATCTTTGATAAGGACTCTATTCCCTTACTGATGTAGTTTTAATGTAACAGCCAATTTCCAACCTACTGGGCCATGGCAGAGAAAAAAGATTGATCAGCTTTAAGTTTGTTTTCTCTGCCACGTGTTATAATAAACAATAACATATGCAGGAAAAGAGCTGCTAAAATTGGGTCCCGTGTTACAAATTTGATTCTACAAGAATTGTTCTAAGGTTAATTTAAATACTGTGCTTGAAAAAAACCACATAATCCAATATATTTTATTTTTAATACTATGTTATAAATATATTCTGATACATTATGAAAGCTGCAAATAAAATATGCTTCAGTTTGCAGTTATAGTCTCAAACTAAATTAAAGCATCAAATTTAATTAATTAAAACCCAACTCATTGTTCTCACTGTCTGATCTGTTTGGGGCAGGCAACAACGATTTTGCCTAATCTTGTGACTCAATATCAATTCCATTGCTGGAGAAAACCAAGGTATATGCCCTAAAAAGTGCTTGAGGGCAGCAGAAAGAAATGTCCCTTGAAATACCGTAAGTGCTCTCTAGAGCTAAGAAAATTTGAGACACAGCACAGGAAGTATTTTGGCCCAAGCTGCCTTTCACTTAGATGAGTCATTCCTGAAAGTTCATAGCAAGAACAAAGGGTTACAATTAATGGGATGGATTTGTGGGTGGATCTAGATTGGAAGGGCAAGAAAATGTGAGAGATTTTGAACTTTGCATTTTTAGATGCTCTACAGATTTCCCTATTTCCTAGTGTGAAAAGTGTATAATGAGAGCATAAAATTTTATTAAATATGGCCTTAGGCACTAGTGTAAGGTTGACTGTCTGGCTTAATCATGTTTATTGCAAAGGAAGGCTGAGGTAGGAAAGGAGAGGTGTCATAACAATTGTGAAAGTCTGATAGCCCCAAAAATATGTCGCTGGTAGTCCTTTGTTACAGATGTTTGTGATAAATTTTCATTTTACTTTACTTTATTTTGCCTTGAAAAGAATGGGATAAATAAAAACATAATATTATAATAATATTTAATATCCTGAATATATAGCACTGTTATTATCCAGGTTCAAAAATAAATGTAGGTATGTAAACTTAAAGAGATGGTTCCCAGTTGCTTCACTCTCTATTCCCCATATTCTCCTCAGAGTTCCCCACCCCATTTCTTTCCCCTCAGCTTCCAGTTTCCCCCCTCACTGTCCCATACACCATCCAATTGCTGAAACAGCTCTCCTGTACTACCTTCTGACATCAAAGACACTAGGCCTCACTGTAGGTGCCTCTTTCCAGCCCACTACCTCCTCTTGATCAACTCCCACTGCATTCACATAACAAGAATTTGAGAGCATTCCCTGGAATGAGCCATCTCCCGTGACTGATGCATGCCCTCTTCGGATACTGAGAGCACTGGGACACCTCCCATCAGAGGTAGTCAGCGCCATCCACCCTGAATCACTCCATCATCCAAAGAGTACTTCAGAATCTAACATTCATTGCAACCAATCTGTCCAACTCCTGACCAGTATCCAACCTCCTATTACCGAGCAAGGTAATTGGGAAGCTCACCGAGGTTACCTCCAGCTCCACTTGGATACTGCCACTACCCTGGATCTCTCTCAATAAGACTTCAGGCTAGGACATGGAGCAGATGATAGTGGAGGATCTTCTCTTTACCATGAACAAGAGCCATACAACATCACACATATTTGCTGTACCTTTCCACAGCCTGTTCATGGACAGCCATGGAATCCTGCTCTCCCATCTCAGATGGAATCACACTGAGATGGCTTTATTTTTTCCTCCTCAGAGGGCAGGTGATATGCTCCTAAAACCCCATCACCTGTGCAGTCCCTCGGTGGTAATTCTCTCACCTATTCTGTTAAGTATCTGATATGAAGCTACTGGGGAGGTTGTAGAACAGCATGGACTAAAATTCCAATGATATATCTCTATATAGATGTACCTATAGATTATACACAATTAAGAAGCCATCTCCTTGCCATCCACAGGCCTAGTTGAGATCTGCAACAGGATGCACAGCAGCTAACTGAAACTAAATCGTAAGAAGACAGTGCTGATGATAGCAAGACAAAAGTTACCCTGGGTATCTGCACCAAGTTAGTTAAGGCAGAAGCTCTGCACATACTGAATATTTGCTTGGACTCTTCACTGCTTCTGGATAACCAAATAGCTAAGACTATTAAAAAAGCCCTTTTCTAAAACGCATCTGGTAAGAAAGCTGTCGTATATTAGGCTACGTCTACACTACCCGCCCGATTCGGCGGGTAGCTATCGATGTTCTGGGATCAATTTATTGCATCTTGTCTATATGCAATAAATCGATCCCAGAGCCGCTCCCCGTCGACACCGGAACTCCAGCTCCGTGAGCGGAGGAAGCGCTGTCAACGGGGGAGCCTGCCTGTTGCCGTGTGGACCGGGGTAAGTACTTTTAAAAATCAATCTAAGATATTCGACTTCAGCTACGTTATTCACATAGCTGAAGTCGCGTATCTTAGATCGATCCCCCCCACCCAGTGTAGACCAGCCCTTAGTATCATAAGGTTACAAAGGACCGCAAGGGTCATCTAGTCCGGTGTTAACCAGGGAGTACACATATCTTCCAAAAGTATCTTCCAAGGAGGTACATCACCTAATCAAGATACACCGCACCCTCGCTAGAATGCGGGGTTCGGGAGCCATGCGCAGTACCGCATTAACGTGGAGACCACGTTACAGTGGGGGGGCGTTACCATGGATCCCAATATAAATAATTTATTTTGGGATCCCTGGTCACCCCCGCGCTAATACTGAATATGCACTGTGTTGACTCGCGTTCTAGCGGGGGTCTCCTGTATTTGCCTAATTTTACAACAGGCCACATAAAAAGCACTAGCGAAGTCAGTAAAAACTAAAATTTCATACAGACAATGACTTGTTTATACCACTCTGTATACTATACACTGAAATGTAAGTACTATAGTTATACAGGGCCGGCTCCAGGCACCAACAGATCAAGCACGTGCTTGGGGCGGCACCTTGCAAGGGGCGGCACTTGAGGTTTGTTTGGTTTTTTTCTTCGGTGGCGGTGCTCGGGTTTTGTTTGTTTTTTACTTCGGTGGTGGCGCAGGGCTTGGGGGAGGGCGGGGGGGTTATTTCAGCGGGGTGGCACGAGGCTTGGGGGAGGGCAGGGGGGTTATTTCAGCGGAGCGGCTCAGGGGAGGGCAGGGGGGGTTATTTCAGTGGGGTGGCACGGGGCTCGGGGGAGGGGAGGGGGTTGTTTCGGCGTGGGGCTTCGGGCAGGGGAGTTGTTTCGGCGGGGAGGCTCGGGGGAGGGGGCGGTTGTTTCGGCTTGGCGGGGCTCAGGGGAGGGGAGGGGATAAGATATTGATAAGGAAAGTGAGACAAGCACAAAGCCACAACCTCAGACTCCACTCAGACAATGTTCCCCCTGCATGGACAGAGAGAATTTCTGTGAGGATTAGTCAGCAGGCTCATCCCATAGCTTGTTTCAGAGGGGCGGGGCGGGGCTCGTGGGAGGGGAGGCGGCTGCCAATTCAGGCCATGATTTCTCCCCATGGCCTGAATTGGCAACCTTCACCCTGTTGCACAGGCAGCTAGAAGGACTGGAACGGATAATTCTGTGGTTGCTTGTGACCTCGCATGGAATGCAGCTGCAGCGAGTACAGAGCTGTGATCTTTCTGCTACACAAGCCGAGGCTGCTACCACTTGAGCTAACAGCACTGCAACCGAAATCCTTTCACTACAACAAGAAAGAAAGAGAGATAGATCGAAAAGGAAAGTGAGACAAGCACAAAGCCACAACCTCAGTCTCCACTCGGACAATGTTCCCCCTGCATGGACAGAGAGAATTTCTGTGAAGATTAGTCAGCAGGCTCATCCCATAGTTGTTTCAGCGGGGAGGCTCGGGGGAGGGGAGCGGAAGGGTGGTTGTTTCGGCGGGGAGGCGCGGGGCTCGGCGGAGGGGAGGGGAGAGAAGGGGAGGGCAGGAGGGGTTGTTTTGGCGGCTCGGGAGAGGGGGGATGGTTGTTTCAGCAGGGAGGCACGGGGCTCGGCAGAGGGGAGCGGAGGGGGGTTGTTTCGGGGGAGGAGGGTGGTTGTTTGGGCGGCGCGGGGCTCGGGGGATGGGGGGTTGTTTCGGCAGGGCTGCGCTCATTTTTTTTCCCCCGTGGGTGGGGTGGTGGCGCTCAGTGTGTTGGTTTTTTCTTGCTTGCGGCAGCAAAAAGGTTAGAACCGGCCCTATATTTATATATCAATGTATTTATAATTAGACAGCAAATATCAAAAAGTAAGCAATTTTTCAATAATAGTGTGCTATGACACTTCAGAATTTTTGTGTCTGATTTTGTAAGCAAGTAGTTTTAAAGTGAGGTGAAACTTGAGGAACGCAAGACAAATCAGACTTCTGAAAGGGATACAGTAGTCTAGATCAAGGGCTCTCAACCTTTCCAATCTAACCCACTAGCCAAGATGCACAATTTGTTGTGTCTAAACCACCCAAGACAAATGGTTGTCCAGCCTCTTTTTGAATACCTCCAGTCAAGGAGATTCCACAATCTCCCTAGGCAATCTGTTCTACTGTCCTTACAGTTAGAAAGTTTTTCCTGAGATTTAATCTAAATATTCTATGCTGTAGTTTAAAACCATTGTCTCTTGTCCTGCCCTTTGTGGCAACAGAAAACAACTTTACTCCATCTTTTTTATGGCAGCCTTTCAAGTATTTGAAGATCACTATCATGTCCCGCCTTGATCGCCTCTTTTCCAAACTAAACATACCCAGTTCCTTCAGCCTTTGCTCATATGGCTTGCATTCCATCCCTTTGATCATCTCTGTTGCTTGCCTCTGGATCCTTTCCAGTTTCTCTACATCCTTTCTCTACATTGGTGACCAAAATTGGTCACAGTCCTCTAGCTGAGGCCTAACCAGCACCAAGTAGAGTGGTACTATCACCTCCAGTGACTTGCATGCTATGCCTCTGTAATGCAACCTAAAATTGCATTTGCTTTTTTTGCATCAGCATTCCATTGCTGACTCATGTTCAGGTTGTGATCTACCACAACTCCCAGATCCTTCTCAACATTGCTGCTGCCAAGCCAGCTCCCCCATTCTGTATTTGTGCATTTGGTTTCTCTTCCCTAAGTGTAGCACCTTACATTCGTCTTTGCTGAATTTCATTTTGTTGTCTATAGCCCAGTTATCCAATTTATCAAGATCCTTCTGAATTTTAGCTCTATATTCCAAAGTTTTGGCAACCCCGCTTCCAGTTGTGTCATCCGGAAATTTGATCAGTATACTCTCTATTCCTACATCTAGGTCATTAATAAAGATGTTAAACACTTCCACATATTCATGACTTCTAGACTTCATTACTGTAACTCTGTTCCTAGATATGAAGCCATCAAACTTATAAAAGCGCCAATGAGTGTTTAGCACAGCAGCTCATCTATTCAGCAATAAAAGCCACAGAAAGCCCATCAACACACTGCTGCACTCTTCACAGTCTCCCCATTAAATACTAGGTCAAATGTAAAGTTTCGGCCCTCATCTTCAAAGCCTACCATGGGACTGAGCCCAGGAGAGCCAATGTGGTCTACTAGATAGGACACTGGACTGCTAGCTACAATACCGGTTCTATAGGTGCTGACTCCATGGCTGCTCCAGGGCTGGAGCACCCACGGGGAAAATTGGTGGGTGCAGAGCACCCACTGGCAGCTCCCCGCCAGCCCCCCCTGCGCCCAACTAACCTCCGTTTCCGCATTCTGCCTTCGGAGGCGCCGCCCCGCCAAGCCGCTTTTCCTAGCTCACGGGCAGCCGCCCATCAGCTGTTCGGCAGGTGGCAAGCCTGGGCGGGGCCGGGGGAAAGCGCAGTTGTGGTGCCTCGGGGGAGGAGTATGGGGAGGAGACAGGAGGTTATTGTGTGGCCAGAGCTTTGATGAATACCACTACCTCACCTCTGGCCCCCGACATCAACCCCTGCTCCCTATAACACCCAAACACAAAAATGTCCAGACACCATGGTTATAAGGTGCCATGTAAAAGCCTAGCTAGATTGTGATAAACTGGATAGCGGGAGCAACTAAACTACCATTTTTCCCTAACTGGCCTTAAATGGAAGAGAAACTTTAAAAAGATTAATTTCTGTTTCAACATTTTGAATCCACTACTTTCAAATGAGCTTAAAAACATCAAAATGTTCAGATGTAATTTCTCCCATCATTAAATGTAAGTAATGTAAAACTAAAACAAAGAAACAAAAAGCAAGTGGGGTTTAATTGCTACTTTGTGTCTGAATTCTAATGAAACATGGAAAGGGAGCATTAGAACTGAGACAACCAATTCTGAAATTGTGTGGCTACAGGCATTGGAATAAAATCCTTTTATACCACAAGTCTGTTCCCCTCCTCCCCACTAAGCAATAAGATGTGATCTCAGCTTAGTGGCAATGAAGGAATAACTTGTACACTGTGCAGGTTTACAGTATTTAGAGGTCGTTAATACTAATATCATTTGATGAAACAATGCCTGAACCTTTTTTGTTCTTTCAGGTAACCTCCCACTAATTTAGAAGGTATGAACTTATTAAATAATTCGGTTCCAAAGTTTTGTTTAGTTGAAAAACCACTCAATTTCCCTCAGTTTCTAGAGCTGCTTTCAAAGAATCTAAGCAACTATATATTCCTCTTTAAACAAATAAGGTTAGCTACCCTTTTGCCATTCAGAATTCAACATTCACACTAAATTAATTTTTCCAAAAGTAATTCAAATAAAAGCTTTGCTGCTGCTACCCTTTTCAGAGCCACAAGATTGAATAAGGCATCTGAATAAAATTGTGTATTACAGCCTTCTTTAATATTTAAGCATGACATTCATTGATTTGTTTCTTGTTTTCTGCAAACCTTGACAACATGATAAAATAAATCATAAGAAGAAAATATAGTGGTAACATCTTTTATGGACTTCACATAGTCATCAATCTCAAGCTGTGAGTGAATTATCAGTGCAGCAAAAAGATCTATGTTTTAAGAGCTCCAATAGCATACTAGCTAGAGGTTTTTCACAAGCAAACTCAAGGCGAGTGACTGATAAGCATCATTATTGTTTTCTGAGAGTCTAGTTTATAGTGTGTTGTGGAGGTGTTGGCATATATGTTTCAGAAGGAAAGGTTTGATCAATTCTAAGTAGACATCTACTAACATATAAAAAAATATAACAAGGGTTCCTGCTGAGCAGTATTAAAGTACCTATCACACCATGTCAGCATGACAGGCCCCATGTTGTGTTTTTGATTATATTTAATATAGAATTAACCTTTCTTAATGTAATATATTGTGTATGCAACATGGATCAAAAACTATCTATTTGGACAAAAAAAAAACAGCTCCTTTATTTAGCTTTTTAAGCAATATTTATTTATTTTTCAATTTATAGAACTTCCCATCACAAAATCTTCAGGGACCAAAAGTAACAGGAAGATCTAAGACCCAGAGTTCTTGTTGTTATCATACATTTGTGAACCAGCAGGACATACAGAATGCAAGCAATTGTAAACTGCTGAACAGCTATGTAACAACAAATGTGGGACAGACAGCACTGGGGATACAGTCAACAATATTTTGTTGACAAGTGACTCCAAGAGATGGGAGTGAGAGGGAACTGAAAAACATCAGTCTTAAAACTAATGCTCACATTGAGTACTTTCACTAACATTCAGCTTTAAAGATTCTCAGGTCAGTAAGGCAATGAGAAAGATGCATAACCAGAAAGTGGGATTGTTCTTTCTATGGAATAATGATAATAATAATGAGGAATGCTTTTGAAGAATCAAGCACTATGAACACAAATGTGAAAAACAGAATTAATTTAATGGACTAAGCGAGATCATTTGCAAGTACTTGACATTACTTCATAATGATAAGGTTATGTAAAGGTATCATTGTATTACTGTGCAAAATGCCAGTCCTGAAAGTAACTCTTTCAACAGACTTACAAATGTTTTATATCTGGTAAATGGGCTAATGAAAGCTTTAGGTTTAGAAAGCAGTAGCCTAGGGATTGTAAGAGTAAATATTAAGATGTTTTCTGACAAGCTGAATATATGTGGTTTCCCACAAAATCCCACAGTGCTTTGCACTCCATAAATATCACTCCTCTTCCCTCACAACTTTTACTACATGAAATATGATACCATGGTCCACTAAAACATAGCGGTACTTTCATTGGTCTTGAATGTCAGGCACACATTTATTTACATAGGTTGAACACTATTCATCACCCTAATAATTAATCCAAGTCAATTGTAAGATTATGAAGCATTTCCTTTACCATAGTATGTTGCATTAGGACATCACACGTTTAGCAGAAATGATCACCACAATCTCTTCAGTTTAAAATACTGAATGTTTAAATGTTTTGTTCCTCTATCATTATTATAACCAATTAAATTTACTGGGCCAAATCCTACAATCCCTCAGGCAAATTTTTACTGAAATCTAAGAGACAGTTGCTTGGGTATGCTTTGCAAGATTCGGCCAAGTAAGTTCATTGTGAATTAATTGAACTCCAGTATCATTTTACTACTACTTTAGGACAACTTTATAGTCTTTACTCAGGTAAAACTATGGGGTGGAAGATTGGTCCATTGATTTCTAAATATTTTTTTCTGAGTAAAGACTTCAGGACTTCTTTGACTATTAGTGGTAAATATGCCCAATGACCTGTGATGGGATGTTAGATGGGGTTTGGATCTGAGTTACGGCAGAGAATTCTTTCCTGGGTGTCTGGCTGGTGAGTCTTGCCCACATGCTCAGGGTTTAGCTGATTGCCATATTTGGGGTCGGGAAGGATTTTCCTCCAGGGCAGACTGGCAGAGGTCCTGGGTTGTTGTTTGGTTTTTTTTGCCTTCTTCTGTGGCATGGGTCACTTGCTGGAGGATTGTCTGGATGATTCTCTGCACTTTGAAGTCTTCAAAGCATGATTTGTGGACTTCAATAGCTCAGACATAGGTTGGGAGTTTATTACAGGAGTGGGTGGGTGAGATTCTGTGGCCTGCGTTGTGCAGGAAGTCAGACTAGATGATCATAATGGTCCCTTCTGACCTTAAAGTCTATGACTCTATGACTGGGCTATTATTTTCTATGTTCTATTTCCATCAAAGCTCACTGAGTTGAAAATACTGAGGCCCTGGTTCTTAACGATATTTAGGTACCACACCACCATTAATTTTAAATGGGAGTTGAGGGTCTGAGCCTTAGTACCCCAAAGAAGTCTTTGGACACCTCACAGAATTAGGCCTATATTGATCAATGTGTATAAAAGAAATAAATGAAAACAATAATTATCTATTTAACCAAAATATTTAGATGAATTAAAGTACTTGAGGTAGTGGACAGCTGAGGAATCTAGTAGTAGGATCCACTGTCTTCCATATCCAACTCATCATAAGTCCGCTAACCTGAAAGAAATCATGACTGACAGTTATTAACTTCCAGTTGCTATTTGGTGTCTGAAATGAAATTGAAATGCACTGATTGTCCAGTTCTTGGGTATGGGTGTCCACATCACAGACAAACTAAACTGTGCTTTACTGATAAAGATGGTCCTCCTAGAAATAGCTGAGGAGCTGTGTGAAAGATGATAGTATAATAGATCTATTTTGTGGCTGTTTCCAAGGCTGTCAATTTGGCACCTTTAATTAGCACCAAATTCACTTTAAAATGAAAAGGTTATTGAATTAATTACAAAAGACTGAAGTACTCTTAAAGAGAAAATGAGAACAATATTACAATTTATTTCCAAACAAGAAAAGAATCATGGAAAGTGCTGTCTGTACGGAACTTGTATGCCTTGCAGGAATACCTATTCAGTGCATTTGATTCTGAAGATAGCTTGTAAAAAACAGCATCTAATTAGCAAAACCAAACTAATTTTATACCGAATAAATAAATAACTATATGTTATCTTGATAATAAAAATACACTGTTGTAGTAGGTCATTTTTGAAAATAAAAAGTCTTTCATGAGTGGTGTCATTTCTACAGGAAAGCATCTTTTAGATTCCTTTATGTGAATGATACAATCAGTTTTTTCTTTGTGAATATTAATATATGAAACTTGAAAAGAGACATGCACTCCAGTCTACTCAAGCACATAAAAAAATCTATAATATAGCATCAATATTCACTTAATAAAGAGTGCCGTTTACATTAGTCTACTGTTCTTTTGTTTGCCAGTGTTTTTAAATCATATGGAAGAGTTGGTGCAGCAACATCTATGACTTGTCAGTCATTTAATTAACCAAAGAAAATCTTGCTATTCATTTTTTTCTGTATATGTTAATGCTAAAAACTAATAGAAAACAGCTAGTAAATTGTCCCCTGCATATATTGGACACAGCAACAATTACTCTGGCAGAGAAGATATAATAAAAAAGGAAATTTTAATAGTATCCCTATTCCATTTATTCTCATGGGCTTCTGTTTCAAGGTACTGTAGAAATTAACAATTATTTTTTTCATTGTTTTTGATGATCTTTTTCTATTATGATCCTACCCAACTTAAAATAAAATATAATTTAAACTATCTTTTTTTATTCAATTCTATGGTGTCTTGAGATTTACTTTCTGGTTATAGGAAGATCCTGAGAAGATTCAAAAAAAATAAGCAGGAGCCTTTTCTTCCTGCTATTCAGACAGCAGGTTAAGACTGTGTCAGTTATTAGTACAATCGAGATATCTCAACAAACCAAGAACTTTCACATAATAAAATAATTTACTCTTCTAGTGATCATTTTATTGACAAATATGTCATTCCCATATTTTCTGAATGTCTGTCATGTGATAGGTCTAAATACTCACTTTTGTTCCACTATATAAAGCAATTAACTGACTTTATACAGCAAATTGTCAAAGGATTTTCTCAGAATGCTTGGGGAAATCTAACAAACAGAACTATTCTCCGACTTATTGACATGCTACCATGTTGAAAAAAGTAGGATATAAAACAGCTTTAGTTGGAAAACTGGGATCTGATTATAAGTGTTGGGAGCAGGAGACCCACGTCTCAATTAAAATACATGGTGCAGCTTTATTTGCAGAATGGGTAAATGCTATATATTGATGGGAGGAAGTAAGATGCAGTGAAGTACATTTATAGCACAACTTTTATTTTTACATTAGATGTTTCCCAGTAGTTCAGCCTACAGGTTTATTTTCAGTGGATCCAAGTTCAGGTCCTAAGCTCAGTCCATTGCTATGGCAGGGCTAAGAATACTGCAGAAGAAGTATTTTGGGGCCTTTTCATCCATAGCACCAGCCTTACATGTCTCTCTTTCAAAGGATGCTGAAAGACTGATGGTAAGAGGATCACCAGAACACATGTGATTTCCAAAGGCTGAGTTAAAACAAAGAGACTGAGAATTTGGACTGGATGGACTCCCCACTAAATTCAGCTCTTTTAAAAAGCCATGGGGTGAAATCCTTGCCCAGTGAAATCAATGGGAGTTTAACCATTGACTTCACTGGGGGCAGGATTTCACCCATGCTTTACATAGTAAAATATCAGCTGAGAGTAAAATAATCCACATAGCTATGAAGGAAGCTTAAGTAGCTTAGTTTGTACTATAAATCACTCAAATGAATCCACAAATGCTGGCTGGAAACTCCAATAATGATGAGTATCCCCAAAATATAGTGGTAGTCTGAAAATATACCAACTATTATCTCTTGAACATTCAACACCCTTGTCAGAAAATAAAGGGGAAATTATATAAATGAGAGCAAGATAAGATGCCGTGATAAGGCAGACGCTTATTAAGTGATGCATGGAATGCCCTTCCCGAACCAAAGCTTAAAGCCATTACCTTGACCTCCTACATTGTGCTAGGATGCCATTGTTATATTGCCAACTGAAAGTGGCTAGGTAGATAATCAGTAAGGGCCTCTGATAGTTAGCTTCATATGTTATAATTACTTTTAATTTTTAAAAGGATTTGAAATCATGGGGCTGAGCACACAGTTGGCCTGTGTAAATGCAAGTTCTTAATTACTGTTTCTCCTCTCCCTCTTGCATTCATTCCTATAGATTGTTACACCCACTTGTTGATTAGATTGTAAGCTTTCTGGAGCCAATACTGCTTTTATTACTCTATTTATATTATGCCTAGCCCAACAGGAACCTAAACCTAATTTGGGCCTCTAGGCACTAGTGCAATACAAATAAATAATAAATAATAAACGAGTAGGGGGGAAAGGAGGAAAATATCCTAATAGTTTGCATGTCTTCATTTATCTTTTATCTTTCCACTGATATATATTTGTATTTGATAGAAGTCTGGTGCCATCTTTAATATGTCTTTAATATTCTGGATATCATGTAAGGAATCATTGATGAACAAGTTTAAGCAGTGTGCAAATAAGGTTACCTGCTGGGAGAGTTAAAGTATCTATCCTACCATGGCAACTTCACAGGCATCATGTTGTGTTTCGGATAATATTTAGTAATATAAAATTAACTTTTCTTAATGTAACAGCATATGCAACATAGACAGAAACAATATTTAAGTAGACTAAAACCTCTTAATTTGTATTTAGATTTACTAATCAGAAAACACAATATGATCAAAATATCTAATTCTTCCCACGCATTTGTAGGACAGAACTGTCTCAAGACTTAATCCAAAAGACTGCCATGTAATAGGTGACAAAATATACAGGTGGATTGACAAAATCATTTTTTGTCTAACAACCACTAATTGAAAGTAGGCATTCTGCACTTGGCTAGTGAGGAACTCTAGCCCACAATTCACTCTACTACACTGAATTCAGTGTTGCCAATTCTTGGATTTTATCACGAGTCTTGTAATAACTGGTATTTTTCTTAAAGCCCTAACTCCTAGAGTCATGTGAATACCTGTTAATCTTGGCTTTCCAATAAAAAAAGAAAAGAAAGTATAACAGGGTGGCTTGCCCTGTAAGGACTGGAGGGCCTGGGGCTAGCCAACACTGATTATTGAAAGAGGCACACCTGGTGACTTCTCTATGAAGAGCAGCTACAAGCAGCAGTAAAGGGTACTCATACAGAGCACAGATTGCTAGGAGTGAGCAGGCTCCAGCAGAGTCTGCTCATTTAAAACTAGGACTACAGCAAGGAAGAGCTGGGAGCAACCAGATAAGGCATGAGAGACCCTGACCAATCAGGGGAAAGAGTGCAAAAGCTGTTCTGACAGGAAGGTGTAGGAGAGACCCTGAACAAGCAGTAGAAAGACTGCAGAGCTCTTCAGGCAGAAGGAGCTGGGAGTAGGAAGAAAAATGTTTGTTTGTTGGACTTCAATCTGGGACTTTGAGTGGATATTTTCTGTGGATAAACCCAGACCCCAAGGAGGGGTATTTTGACCACAGAAAACATTGTGGAATGTGTATTAAGGGCCCTGAGGAGAGGTAGACAGAGGTAGGCTGCTGCAGCACAATCTGGCCATGAGGAGGTTCTTAGAATGCAGCTGACCCTGTTACAGGAAATTTCTTGTCCTCTTGACTGTGAGGAAACACGTGAAAGTGAGGGGTGTGGGGTGCAGGAGGGAGATCCATGCTGGGGTAGGGGTTGAAGTATGGGAGGAGGTGTGGGGTGCAGGCTCCAGGAGGGAGTTTGGGTGTGGGAGGGGGTTCAGGGTTCGGGCTCTGGGTGGCCCCAACCACAGGTAGCCCCAGCATTTCCTGGGGACGGAGGAAGTCTGTGCAGCTCCCAGGAAGGGGCGGCATGTCTCTCCAACTTCTAGGTGGAGGAGCAGCCCCGGGGGGGCTCCGCACGCTGCCCCTTTCTGCAGGCACTGACTCAAGTGCTGGCTCCACACCTCCCACTGGCCAGGAACTGGTCCATGGCCAATGGGAGCTGTGGGGGCAGTGTCTGCAGGAAGGGGCAGCGCACGGAGCCCTTCTGGCCGCCCCTCTGCCTAGGAGTCGGAGGGATATGCCGCCACTTCCGGGAGCCACGAGGAGCCAGGCACAGAGCATGCCTGCCCTGCTGCAGCCAACCGGACTTTTAGTGGCCCGGTTAGCTGTGCTGACTGGTGCTGCCAGGGTCCCTTTTCAACCGGGAATTCAACCAGACGCTAGCAGTGGATATTGACCCATACCATGTCAGGAGTCTAACCTTTTGTAACCCTGACCCAAGTCATGTGACTGAGACCAGACAGTAAAGCTATTCATATATCTGCAATTTACTGCTCACAAAGTATCTATAAGTCAAGGATTATTCACAAAAAATTGGTGGAAAAGTTTCAAATAAATACTTGAGAAAATCAGTGTGTTTATGGACCATTCATTGACGCGGAGGGGGGCGGGGGGGAGTTCATCAAATAAGTTATATAGCCCAGAAGGGAGTTAACTGAAAGCTTGTGAGAAGTACACTGATTGAAAGCCCTTGAATCTGAACTAATATGTCCACAGGTAGAGCAATAACAGAGGCAATTCAAACTTTTGAACGTAGCCCTGCTTCACTTGTGTGCACTAGCCCTTCTGTAGAGGGATCACAGCTAGTGATGAGAATATCATTTAGTCTCCATGCCCATTGAATCCTTGGCCTCTTTGCCATCCAATACCTCTGATTTTTTAGTGCAGGAAGAAATGACAGTGACTGCCTTTTTTGTTGTTGTTAATAGTATGAATGGTTTCCTCAGGTTGTCAGGCAGCAATGACAGTCTGCTGTTCCTTGGGGCATGTTATTGTGATAGATAATACCCTAGTGCCACAGGCCAAAGCAGAAACCACAGCAGTGGAGATGGTAGCATGCTCCCTTAACTCAGGCTTAGTTGATAAATCAGGTGAACCAGTGCTGCCTGATAGTCCTAGGAGTGGCTTTGGCCATTAACTCTTTCTTTTAGTGTTAAAACTTTTTTTTATTGCAAAATGTCTACATATACCAGCAAAAACAGAAATCAGCAGTTGCTGACAAAAGTCATGATTTTTTTTTAGTACCTTCTTTATTTTTTAAATTTAAGTTCCTGCCACCTTTGCTAGTGGCTTGAAGATAAGACTGATTTATGAACATCTGAAAATGGCTTACTGAGCAAGTTCATTAAAGGCCAGGTTGTGTTCAGCCTTTATGCAGTCATGCAAAAGGTATAGGAGAGTATAAAGACCTAACCACCCTTGCACAGCTGTAATATTGTATCCCTGCATGCACATGGGAGAGCATTGGGCTGCCTCTCTTAAGGCTGTATCCACAAAAACAACAAGGAGTCTGGTTGCACCTTAAAGACTAACAGATTTATTTGGGCATAAGCTTTCGTGGGTAAAAAACCCACTTCTTCAGATGTACGGAGTGAAAATTACAGAACATTACCTCACAAGTGGAGAGCCAGTGTGGTAACTCCCTTCTCTTCATGTGTCAGTATAAATATGCCTGCATCTGTAATTTTCACTCCGTGCATCTGAAGAAGTGGGTTTTTTTACCCATGAAAACTTATGCCCAAATAAATCTGTTAGTCTTTAAGGTGCCACCGGATTCCTTGTTGTTTTTAAGGCAGTATGTATCTCTACAGTGCGGGGTTAGTTTAAAGGCATAGAGCTCTTGCTCTTCCAGTTGCAGGTTGCATGGGGTATTTCTTGGTTATCTTTACACTTTCTGTAGATGTACATGCCTCTGTTTCTTTTGTTTTCCTGTCTGTCCCACAACAATGCATGCACCACTGCTTACTAAGGGCTCCATGATAAAAGCACAAATAGTTGTAGGGTCTGATAACTTGGCTGAACAATGAGCTTCAGAGTCCACAAAATGGCTTCAAATTAACCCCGGGGAAAGCAAAGATTTAGGAGCAAACCTAGGAGAGCGATAAGCTTCCACAGAGTTGTTGAACTGTGGCGGCATGGAGCTCCCGAGCAAGCAAGCTCCAGCCCAAGCTCCACTCCTCTTGCTTTTCTAGCCACTGCCACAGTCGAGTCAGTTCTGGCTCCCTGCAGCCCCTCTGCTCTGTCTGGTTTTAGTAGCTCCACTGAGCATAAGGCAGGCTGAGTTACCCCAAGGCTGTGGTGTTAGGGGAGTGAACACTGACTAAGATTCTACAGGAAGTAAGGGTAAGGTGCCTGTACAGCAGACCGAACCCCTGTTCTGATAGAGCTTAGGCATTCCACCACCCAGGTGCCTTCCTGACTGTGGATCTCCTAATATACATAAACCTCTCTCTTGTATGCCTTATGAGGTCATCCAGAGAGGTGGTGGAGAAAGCAGGTTCAGGTAGCTGAGGAATGAGGGCAGCCAGACAGTAGGGAACTTAGGTGCATGTGCCAGTCCTGCAGACAGGGTGTTGGTCTGCTGTAAAGATACCTTACCCTTATTCCCTGGACAGATGATAGATGCTGCCCCCAACACACGTGTACACACACACACACACACACACACACACACACACACACTGCATTTGTGTTATATGACCAAGGTCTCAACACCACTTTTCTAGAAGATAGATCCATTTCCCCAGTAGGAAAGTAAGTGTAAAGAAGAAACTGACAGGTCATCAAAATGAAGTTATCATGAAATCAGAAGTAATGGCCATCTTAAAAACATTGAGAATAAATACCTTTGCTGTTAATGTAAATTGTTAGTGTTAGTGAACTGGAATCAGCATTCCAAGTGCCCAGAACTTAAAAAAACCCAACAACATACTGTTTCTTCATTTCATGTTAAGATTACTGTGGTTTACTTTACTTTTAGTGTGGCTTATGATGTTGTGTGTAGTGTAATGGAAATGAAGTCCATGTCTATCTTTTTGAAGTAACAATGAGAAAACACAGGCAGCGTTCTCCAGTTACTGCTAGAGTGTTCTATTTGCTGTGTGTTGTAGAAACAGGCACAAACACACCAAAAATGCATCAAAAATAGCTATCTATATTAACCAAATAACAATACTAATTTTTCCATGAATAGAAGAAATTTGAATGATATTTTTGCTACTGAGTAACAAGAAAACAAATGAAATGAAAAGGATCCCAAACCGCAGATTACAAGAAATCGCATAATGAGACTGATAAATCCGGTCAAAGCAATCAGTGCAGGTGAATGCTTCGTTTCTCTATATAGCTTAACTGATGTATTGCACTCCTAAACTTCAGTACATCTGTGGCTCTAGTCTTGTCCGTCTCCAGAGCAGAGGGCTAATCATTCTGAATTGCTGGTTTTGTGATGTTATGTCTATTAAGGAGAAAAATGTGTTCAGAATACTTTGCAAAAGTATATTTAAAAAAACAGAATCAATGGAATAGGGAAGCTCTACAGTGTTACTGGCTTTAATAAACACTTAGTCCTTTCCCCATGGACACAAGAAGATTTTTATATAGGGCAAAGATTTAGACCATATCCCAATGTTGGAATATGGTGGTCATATCTAGTCAGATGTCCCCATTCATTTATCCCAACGTCAGATCATGAGAGGTATCAAGTTTCCTTCATGATCTTGGCATGATTCCAGTCATGACAGCCTGAGAGATCAGATAAAAAAAACAGACTTACAGCTGGTGTAAATGTGTACTCCAGTTTACACTAGCTGAGGATTTGGCCCACTATAAAGAGGTAGGGTAGAGACTGATTTATAGAAATGGATTCAAGACTCCTAAAATTCTGGACCTGTGAGAGAAAAATGGGAAAACAAGATTCAGATATTGAATTCTATAGAGAAATTTCAGGGAAGGGAAATTTTGGAGTGATATTTGTAAAGGTGTCCAACCCAGCTAATACTTGCATAAAAGATTTCTGGACATTGTCACATGGGTACATAATTGCTAGAAATCCATTTTATTCTATACATGTGCACATACATTTGTCAAGGACATGCAAATAGAATTGCACAAAGTGGCAGAAATTGCATTTGTAAATGATTGGGTGCACAAATTTGGGTGCTCACAAATGGAAGCCATATTTTGAAAATGTGTCCCTTGTTGCCTAAAGGGGAAAGAAGTCTGTGGCAAGTTTAGAGTTTATTGCCTTAGTAATAGAGCTTAGAAGTATTATAGACATTTTCAGTATAAAGTACTTGCTCATGGATCCAAATTATTTAAGGCAAATATTGACTACTCATTTCTTAAATGTTTTAATTATTTTGAATAATTTGATACTCAAGTAAATTAATGCTAAAGCATTTCTCGGTTTGTGCCAACTCAGTGCTTCCCAGTAGGAAGTTAGTCCATCTTCGCAAGCAAGCTTTCTTTCTCAGTAGGCAGTCCATTTCTGTAGAGTGCCATTAAGTTAATTTCAAAAAGAACCAGTAAAGGTATATGGAGCAGGCAGTAATAGCATGGAAAATATCCAAAATTACTAGACCCCAGCAACAGAACTTAGATGCCATTTTCATGCACTAATAATTTGTAGTTTACGTATTGAAGACAACTATAAACCGACTACTTTCTTGGTTAAGGCATGCAGGTAATTGCAAATACATTGTTAGCTGCCTACCTTTCAATATTTGAAAACAGAGCCTTTAAAAAAAAAAACTATTTACGAATCATTATTAAAAAGCAATAGCTATATAAATATATATACACACACAATACAGAGGTTCTGGATCACCAAGATTATTTAATTTACTTGTTATCCAAATGTGAAAAATATATAGAGCAGGCTTTCAAGCTAGTTTCTATATCTGGATATTTTAAAGTGCTGTGTAATGTTGCAATCAGTTTAGGTGAATTACTGTCCTAGGAATGTATAATTTGTGTGTATATCTAAGGATATCCATATTCACATGAAAAATTCCAAAACAGTAGAGTTCTACAAAAACATTTATTTTGGTGTAGAAATAAATCTATGGGCACAAAAATAGGTGCAAAACAACATTATTTACTTCTAAGAATAAGCTAAAAGAATCTCAAGTATTTGAACTTTGTGTAACGTGTGTCATGGAATTTCCTGCTGCTTCATAGATTTCCATGAGGAATTCAATATTTTCACTTCTATTTCATCCCTAACAGCTATTATTTGGATGGCTTTCATAAGAAACCCGTTGCTGTAAATCCCTAGAGCAAACAGATCTCCTGTTTAAACTGAAGGCTTAAAAAAAGGAAATCTTTCACTATTCATGAAAAATATCAATATTCTGGCATTCAGAACAATTGTTATTGTTCAGCCTACTTGTGAGGATATCAAGTAGGACAAAATAAATATTTTAGACCAGATCCTCAGCTGGATCAACTTTAATGACCAATCAGGCCCTAAGTTCACCACAATAGCTTTCATATGTAAGGCAAACAAAAGAGATTAATGAAAGAAAATCCTGACAGATATTTCTGACAGCCAAAGCTCTCATATTTTATATAAATAGCTAGTTTATATTTCTCTCATTATCCAGTTGATACTTCAGTAAGGGTCCTGGTATGTGCCTAAGGGTCTTAGGTGCTACGGTTATACAAATACATAACTAAAATAATAATGCCCAAGTAGAAGGGCTTTTTGTAGAAGACATACATGAGTGAGGCAGAAGAGGCATAGAATCCTCCCTCCTCACCACCCCCATCCCATCATACAGGCAGGGTCCCAACACCCCTAAGGTGTTTTATTATGCCCTTACTATAGTCACTTCTACACCGCCACTGGATTGGATAATGGACATGGATTGCTTGTGCTCCTCTCCTCTCTGTGAAAATTGTGGAGTGGATCTGCCTTGTTTGTGGAGCCACTGACTGAATCTTGCCATTTGTTTGGCCTACCCAGAGCTACCCTCCATTCTCCCAAGAAGGGAGATAGTCTGTATGTGGTTCCAGAGTCTTGTTGAACTGTCTTTACAAATCAGAGGCTCTTACACAATAGAAACAACATTTCCACTGTATATTAGGCCTTTCACTGCCACAAGTTTTAGCCCTTTGTGATATAATTGGTATTATAATGTCTACAGTCAATATTAATTAGCCACTTTTGTGCTCATTAACCAATACAGTTCCAAGGATCAGTTTTATTATGCTCTTTTTATGGCACAGTTTGAGAGACATCACAGGGAATCTTTGAATTTGTTGAGGTACTCCCCTCCTCCCCGCACACACATCCTCCTTCCCGTACCAAAAAAAAGTCTGCAGTGAGGAAAGGCAGTTGGTGTAAACAGGGTAGCCTACATCTTGCTGAACATGTACAAAATGGATTTTGGGATTAAAAACAGATGCATTAACTCATATCCCTCCCATAGGGATTCCTGTAGGCAATGGAAGAAACATAGCAAGTACAACTAAAATTGGATTTAATAATTGCCACTAATAAAGGGGCAAGCCTATATGACAATTGGCAAAATGAATGGCTCATGGCACATTAGCAGTGTATTAGAAAACAGCACAGTATCTAAATTATGATTAAAACAACTATATAATAATTATATATAATATACCACAATAATGCCTTTTAAAAAATCCTTTAGATACCTCCCCTAGCGATTATGTTTATTGTCTTATACAGTTTTTTAAATCAAATCCAATAAACATATTTCTTATTCCATAAAAGGTTTTTGATTGGTCTTTTTATTTTTTCAACTAGTAAATGAAAGAATGATGTCATACAGCAGCATTAAATAGTATTAAACAGACCATAACTAACATTAGCTGTATAAATTATACATAAGCTGACACTTTTATGCACTTTGTGAAGAATTGCTTCATGGGTTATGCAATCTTTTCCAAAACAAGTTCCAAAGAATAACATCACTGGTTATGTTTCATAGCTACAAATTGGTAACTAAATTAGCATTCATTTATTAAGTTTACATAGAGAACTCTTCTCATTCAAATACTTCTAGTTTATAATTTATTTTTATCTGAGGCATAATTTTTCATGTCATATTTTTGCCAAAGTCAATACAACTTGAGCCAAACTCTATTCCCGCTCCTGCATTTATACCCTCCTCCTCTTGGCTACTTAGCTAGATGTGTCTTTCCTAGCTGGGAAAGTAAACAAATGAGTCTGGTTCATCAAAATAATCTTCACCAAAATGCACTATCAAGTTTAGGACTCTCTTCATGCACATGAGAAAGGCTTTTGCATATAACTAAGGGAGGCAAAACCTTTTGTGGAAGAAAGTCTGCAGATTTCACTTTTGATGCAAAATAAAACTCTTCCTGAAAGTATCAGGATTGTAAGGTATCAGAGTAACAATTTTTTTTTACATAAGTAGGTAACATGTACATATGATCATGTGGAATGTGAACATTTGGACCTTATACACAAAAACAGACAAACCAAGAGATCCCTTGTACTCACAGGCAATGTTCAATATGAGCAAGTATCAACAGTGATCCATTCCTGTATTAGTTCACTAAAGTCTCAGTAGGAATTTTCCATTTGTATCATGTTAGCCCATCACAATAAAGAAGTTAAAATGAATACAGCAAAATGGACAGTCTACAAACATCATTTAGCCTTTGCTATTATAAGGAACAAAAGTTCAACATATTGTGCCAGTTTACATAGCTCGTTCATTTTAAATAAATGGAACATTATTGTTTTGGATAATAATTCAGAAACTGATCCAAACTACTTTTAAAGGAACATCTTGCATTACTCCTAAAATCAATATGTACTGCAAAATAATAAGTGCTTGTATGTATTTAGTGGGGAACCAGGTAAAAGCAAGAATACAAAATATATGCATATGAGAGGTGCCATACACCTCTGGGGAGCAGCGTCTAGAGGAAAGGGGTCGCGTTTTAACCAACAACAAGTTTATATAACAGTTCTTATAATAATTCAGTTTCTACATGCTCATAACTTTCCAGTCATTCACATCTTGGGCTAAAGTTTGATTGACAAATTCTACTTTAAGATTAATTATTTTTGAAAATTGAAGCTATCTTTTTAGTGTCTATAGAATTCTTGGAGAGTGAATCAAACCCATGTTTCCCATCGCACATTAGACAAATAGAAATAATGTTGGTTGAACTATATTTCCAAGTATTTCTTATGTGCCCATAGCTCTGGTAGCTGTGTGCTTTGAACAAGGCTAGAGCACATAAGACCAATACAGGCTTGATGCAGGAATTACTGGCCTGTGTTATGCCGGAGGTCAGACTAGGTGATGAGAATTATTGATTCCTTTTTGCCTTAAAATCCATGGAACATGTTTCAACATGTTTCTAAAGTTTTAAACTTTGCAGATATAGTTTTCACGGAGTGGTTGGTTGGTTGTGTGTTTGGGGGAAGAGTTAAAAAGTTAGAGCTATCAGCAATTGATTTTTTTTTTATGCTCAGTAGCATCCAAGGTATATCACACAGCTTAATGAAACCATATTATGTTTGTAATGGAAGGCACATTCTTTCCAACTGACCTGGGCAGGGAGAAGGGCTACTGCTCCAGTGGACAGTTTGCATGAGGGAGGTGGGGGTGTCAATGAAACACAAAGCAACGTTCTCCAGAACATAGTTAATGTCAGGAAAAGGAGAAGTTAGCAGCTTTGAAAAACACCAAGGACTTCTGTGTTTGGTAAAATATATTCGATAATATTCTACAAAAGGAAGATTTTTATTTGAAAAGGTTAAGTTTCTTTCATTTCCTTTGCAAATATATAGCTGTCAATGTAAAGACAGCTGCTGCCGTCTTAGGCTAGATTTCTAGAAAATTATCTCAAGCCAAACAATAGCAGCAATAATTGTTTGAATTAACAGTTCTACCACTCTATTTCCATAAATCAGGACAGAACTTCAAAACCTAATGAGCCCCTTTATTCTAAATGCACTGGGAGGTTCCCCTGACCTGGGGGTGGAGGGGAAAAGGAAAATGAAGATATTACATATAAGCAGACTGTTAATATGGCTTCAAGACAGTGGCCAAAATTTTCAGAAATAGGTACCTAAATTTAGGCTCTGTGCTTACCTTTCTGTTGTTCGGTTTAGCTGGCACCTCAATATCCTTCTGACTGGATGGGTAAGTTAGACCTTGAGGTAAATAAGAAAAAAATTCCAGTCCTTCCACAACAAGGAAAGTCCAACTTCTCTTCTCTGAGCTGTAAGAACAGTGCTCTCTAGTCAGTGCTGGCCTTACTAAGAGGCGAACTCAGGTGCCAGACTGTGCGGGGGGCGCCACTAGGACCCAGAGTGTAGACAATTGTGTCTGTTGCTGGTGCATATGTATTCTCTCTGCTCTAGATGAGCAGAGATGGTCGAGTGCTGTGCTGGAGGAAGAAGAGCACAAGAGACATAACAAGCAGGCAGGAGAAAAGGTGAGAGGGAATGACAGAAAGTAGCAGGAGCTGCAGGGTGAGAGAGGAGGAGGAGCCTCTTATGTACCTCTCTAGCACCTCCCAGGACCCTGGACTGATTAACACCAACTTCTCAGGGAGCTTCCTGTTTCCTGCTGCTTCCCTGAACCCACATGACAAGAACAGGCAGTCAACTGAAGTAGTAGGAACCAGTTAGGTCCGTAAGACACTGATATCTTCCTTCACTCAGGCCCTGCTACCCCTTCAATTGAGTGTTGAGAGCCACTAGAGCTGGCACAGAACAGCAGTCATGAGTGAAAGAAGAAAACGCCCCTCTGGGACAGCACTCAGAAAAAGAAAGCAAGCAAAGGAAGCTTTTCTATCTAAGTGCGAAGGAGCTCTCCTGAGATACATAGACACAAATGTTCATGGTGAGCCTTCCAGCCCCGGTGGGTATGTGAGTGGTGAGGAGATGCCTGATCTTCCAATTAGTCAGAGTGCAGGTGACCTGGCAACTACTGCAGCATCCATATCTCCATCTCAAATGGATATAACCATGCCCATTCCTGAAGAAAAAAGTGTAGATCTGAGAAGAGTGTGGTGGAGGCACAAGTAACAGCTGCTGCTGAGTTTAGTTCTTTAAGTTTAGATGATCCAGGACTGTGGACCCACTTGAGCAGTAGCCTGAGGGATTTCCTTGTACTGCATGGGCCACAGCAAGTGAAAAACTTCATGTTCCCCCAAAACAATAAAAATAGAAGTTTCCATCCAACACATTACTGGCGGGAAATCCCCAATGGTGACAAAGTGGAGAGGAGAGGGCTTATGTACTCAAAAACCCAGAATGCTGCATACTGTTTTTGTTGCAAACTCTTCCAGTCTAATGTTCCAGCCACATTGGGTTCTATAGGAACAAAAGGACTGGAAAAATTTGGCTAGAAATCTGGCATGCCATGAGAAGACAGCAAATCACCAGAGAGATTCCATAGGTGGAAAGAGCTTGAGACGAGACTAAGGTTAAAGGCCACCATAAATGATCAACATCAAGAGAAGATTGCATCAGAGTCTCTTTACTGGCAAAATGTTCTGAAAAGGCTCATTGCCATTGTGAGAATGCTTGCTACCCAAAACCTAGCATTGTGTGGCACTTCAGATCTGCTGTATGTGCCAAAGAATGGAAAGTTCCTTAAAACTGTGGAGCTGATGGTTGAGTTTGATAATGTACTCCAGGAGCATCTCAGAAGAGTCACCACCCAAGAAATGTACACACACCCCTACCTTGGAAAAATAATTCAAAATGAGATCATACAGTTACTGGCAACAAAAGTCAAACAGAAGATTGTGGCAGATCTGAAGTCAGCAAGATATTACTGTTATTCTGGACTGCATATCTGACATCAGCCATATGGAACAAATGACTTTAATGGTGTGTTTTGTAACAACAGAACCTAGTGAAAATGTCCCTGCAATGGTGACTGTCAGAGAGCATTTTCTAGAATTTATTGACATTGATGATACTACAGGAGCTGGTACGACAAATGTGCTTCTTAAAAAGCTGGAAGATACGGGAATTGCGATAGCTGACATGAGAGGTCAGGGCTACGATAATGGTGCCAACATGAGAGGAAAGAACAGAGAAGTGCAGACACAGATCTGAGAGTTAAACCCTCGAGCTTTTTTTGTCCCATGCAGTTCTCATTCATTTAACTTGGTGGTCAGTGATGCAGCATCAGCTTCTAGTGAGGCTGCTGAGTTTTTTAATGTAATTCAAAGCATCTATGTATTTTTCTCTGCATCAACTCATCGATGGCAAATTTTGAAGAAACATCTGGGAACATCCTCTCTGACACTGAAACCACTGAGTGCCACACGATGGGAAAGTCAAGTGGAGGTGATAAAGCCTATCAAACACCAAACTGGGAAGACAGATGATGCCATCGTTGCCATTATGGAGGATAATGCTATGACAGGAACTGTTTGTGGGAGAACAGTGGCAGAGGGAAATGGAATCACCAGAAACATACATAACTTCAAATTCTGTGTGGCTTAGTGTTGTGGCATGACGTACTGTTTGAAATAAATGTTGTAAGCAAGAGACTCCAAGGTGTTGACCTTGATATATCTGGAGCAATGGAACAACTGGACAAAGCAACGTCATACCTACAGTCTTACCGGTTAGATGAGAGATTTCAAAACATTCTGAAGAGTGCACAGATGTTGGCAGAGGAACTTCACACTGAAGCTATTTTCCCACCCATTCAAGAATACAAGAGTCACCGAAGAAGAAGACATGTTGATTATGAGGGACGGGATAATCCCATAAAAGACCCCAAACAACAATTCAAAGTTGAATTCTTAACCAGGTGCTTGATTGTGCAATACAGTCAGTTGAAGAACATATCATGGGGCTCAAGAAACACAGCAGTATATTTGGGATGTTGTATGATATTCCAAAACTCCGACTATACCTGAAGAAGACCTACACCAGCAATGCAGGGCACTAGAGACAGTGTTGACAGATGATGACATGCGTGATATTGATGCGAGTGATTTAGGTGATGAACTGAAAGTCCTTTCAAGACACATTTCAGCAGGATCAACTCCAAAGGCTGTTCTGGAATATATGTGCACAAATAAGAGGACCACCCTCTTTCCCAATGCCTTTGTTGCTCTGCGCATACTTCTAACACTTCCTGTAACAGTTGCCAGTGGAGAATGCAGCTTCTCCAAGCTGAAGTTAATAAAAACACATCTACACGCCACAATGATACAGGAGATGCTGGTCGGCCTTGCAACCATCTCAATAGAGCATGAGGTGGACCAGACTGTGGACCTTCAGGAAGCAGTTCAAATCTTTGCAACCAAGAAGGCACGGAAAGCACCATTTTGATTATTCAAACAGATAAAAATGCCAGTGTTTACTAAGCAGACAACAAAAGTTACATTTGCTGTTCAGGTGTTTGAAAGTTAAGTGTTACCTACATTTTTTTAACAAGGCGTTTTAAGATGTTAGTTCTCCTTTATTGGGGTAGGTAGCAAAGCAGTACCATGAGAGGTGTAGAACAGGAAGAAGGCAGAATTGAGACCTTTTGAAATTTTGGCCCAAGTGAGGGGAAATGGGGCGTTATTTGAGTTCCCCGCCTCAGGTGTCAAAATGTTGTGGACCGGCTCTGTCTCTAGTGGTCTCAGTTAAAGGGAAAGAAAAGGAAGCTTCTTCACATCCTCTAGCAAAAGTTCAGACTACAGGCCCCAAGAGAAGAAGGAAATATCTGATCCAGTCCTGCAAGTTCTTCTTGGTTTCCTTGCCCAGGACCTCTTCCCTCTACCAACTCCTGGGGTTAGCCCTTTTCTAGAATCCCCCCATTAGCAGTTCCAGAATAGAAAAATATCCCTTTCCAGAGTTTTCTTGCTGATCCCCCTCTTTTGGGCAGCTGCAGGAACAGCTCTATAGTTCCTACCAAAGATTATGAAAGATCATTTCCCTCCAAGTTTGTTTCTGAACTGACAAAAAGGGAGCTCATATATATATATATATATATATATATATATATACACACATACACACACACACACACACAGCTTCCCTTCCCAGCATTCCTTGCTGTGAGGCCTACAGCTTCCATAGTCCCTCTGGACTACATGACCTAGAAAGCCGTGGTTCTGGGCTGAACTAAGCCATATGAGCCCTGTAGCCTGCCTTGAAGGGCCAGCTCACCCTATTACAGCCTCCTGAATCTTTATCTACACAAGTGGGCTGTTTTCATAAGTGGTGAGCACTACAGCTGGCCAGAGAAAATGAGTTGAGAGTTATAGGGGCAAACTCATGGACTCAGACTTTAAGGCCCAAAGGGACCACCATGATAATCTAGTCTGACCTTCTGCATATTGCAGGCCACAGAACCTCACCTCCCACTCCTGTAGGAGACCCATAACCTCTGGCTGTGTTACTGAAGTCCTCAAATCATGATTTAAAGACTTCAAGTTACAGAGAATCCACAATTCACACTAGTTTAAATTGTCCATACCCCATACTGCAGAGGAAGACGAAAAACCTCCAGCATCTCTGCCAATCCCATCTGAGGGAAAATTCCTTCTCAACCCCAAATATGGCAAACAGATAGACCCTGAGCATATGGGCAGCCAGACACCCAGGAAAGAATTCTCTGTATAACTCAGAGCCCCATCTAGTGTCCCATCACTGACCATTGGAGATATTTGTTGCTAGCAGTGGCAGATTGTCTACAATGGCATTGTAGAAAATCTCATCATACCATCCTGTAGTGGGGTGGCAGTCCCACTCCTAGAGGAGAGGAGTGAGAAGTTGAACAGCTGGGGGGAAGCTAAGTGAGTCACCTTTCATAAGGTAGGTTTTTCCATTCCTCTGATCATTCTAGTAGCCCATTTCTGTGTACTTGTTCCAGTTTGAATTCATCTTTCTCAAACATGGGAGACCAAAACCTGCACACAGTATTCCAGATGAGGTCTCATGCTTTGAAGATTAAAAATTAAGAGTGATTTAGTAACTTAAAAAAGCAGAAAGGTAATAGTTCAAAGTGTTTCAGGTCAAATTCTCAAAAATAAACACTGAAGATTTTACATAGGTTTAATTACCTATTTCATGCATACAAAATTAAATTGTCAATGGGCTCTTTTTCAGGGGGCAAAATTTATAACTGTTTTTATAAATTCATGAAAAATTAATTCCAGGCACAGATATGAATGTGTGCTTCTAAGTGCTTGATTGTACTCACATTTGGGAATTTGCACTTGCAGCTCAACTTCAGAAGCAATTTTTGCAAGGCAAATTGGGACCAGAAAAAAGGACACTGCGATGTCAGCAATTTGGCCCACAATTCATATCAGGTGGATGGCATCCAAGCAAACCCCCTTGTGGAGTAGAATGGCACCGCAACCGCTCCGCTTCACCTTTCTCTCATGGTCCTCATCTCACTTCTCTCTAAGGGCTTGTCTTCACTACCCGCCGGATCGGCGGGTAGCAATCGATCTTTCGGGGATCGATTTTTCGCGTCTCGTTTAGACACGATTAATCGATCCCCGAAAGCGCTCCCCGTCGGCTCCGGAAATCCACCTCATCGAAAGGTGGAAGCGGAGTCGACGGGGGAGCAGCAGCGATCGACTCGCTGCCGTCCTCATGGCCAGGTAAGTCGATTACGATACGCCAACTTCAGCTACGTGAATAACTGCATATTGTAGATCGACCCCCTCCCCTAGTGTAGCCCTGGGCTTAGTGTGGCTTACACCTCTGGCCAAGCCACTTGAGGGGAGGGGGAGAGAGCGTGCACGCACAACCCCTTCTGGAGTAACAGAGGCCCTTATTCCAAATCCAACAGAAGACCAAGGCTGAAGAGTCTTCAGCCCAGCCAGGCTTGATTTTCTTGGGCTTCAATCAAACCCACAATCCTGTCCAGGCCTATCCTCCTACCAAGGGATTCATGCAGCTCCTAGCCCCATGCAAGATTCTGGCCTCCCACAGAAACAGCCTTTTTTCCTTCCTGCTTGAGAGGAGAGCTACAGGGCTTCTTTCCTTTTAAGTCCACATCCCAGGCTTATCACCCTGCACAGGTTTAACCCCTTTGTCTCTGGTGTGGGGTTTATACACCCCGTCAAAAAGGAATTCAGTTCTGTGCAGCGGTCCATCAGAAGGTCTATGACACCACTTAAGTATGATTTAAACCAGGGGTGAGCAAACTTTTTGGCCTGAGGGCCACATCTGGGTATGGAAATTGTATGGCCGGCCATGAATGCTCACGAAATTAGGTGCTGGGGTGGGTGATGCTCTGGCTGGGGATGCGAACTGTGGGGTAAGGCCAAAAATGAGGCCAACCTCCTACCCCGGGCTGGGGTGCAGGAGGGTACTCTGGGCTGCGACTGGAGGGGATCAGGGGTGCAGGCTCCTAGTGACGCTGACCTGAAGCAGCTCCCAGAAGCAGCAGCATGTCCCCCCTCCGGCTCCTATGCAGAGGGGCAGCCAAGTGGCTCTGCGTGCTGTCCTGTCCATAGGTGCCGCCCCTGCAGCTCCCATTGGCCACAGTTCAGACCGCTGGCTGCCCCTATGTGTAGGAGCTGAAGGGGGCTCCTCCAGCCTCCTCCTGCCTCTGCTTCCAGGAGCCGCACAGAGCCACGGCACTCACAGAGCAGAGCAAGACCCCGACACTGCTCCCTAGTGGGAGCTCAAGGTCCGGATTAAAACGTCTGAAGGGCCAGATGTGGCCCTCGGGCCGTAGTTTGCCCACCCCTGATTTAAACTCTACTTTGATTTATATTTTAGCATATGTCTTGAGTGGGAGTTAATCCCTAAAAAGTGGCTTAAAATTGATCAAAGGGGTTCATAGACTTTCTGCTGGACTCTGTATGTGTATTATTTCCCCCCTGGGATATGTATAATTTAAAGCATACTCCTGCACCCTTTGCCATCAATGGTAAACTTCAACTAACATCAGTGGTTGTAGGATCATGCCTTTAGAAACCTAAAGTTAAATCCTGGCTCCACGGAAGTCAGTGGCAAAACTGTTATTTGTCAATGGAGCCAAGATTTCACCCTTCATTTGAAAATTGAGCCCTTTAAGTCGGTCATGTCCCAGGTAAATGGGTTGTGTTTAGCAACCTGATAAAATAGATATAAAACTGCACAAAGTAGATTTTTTGCATGTAAAATAATTATGGAATCTTTTCATCAGAAATGTTATGTGGCATTTATGCCCTTTATGCCTACTCAACAAAATCAGTGGTAAGCAAACTCCATGGGAGTCCTTGGCAGAAAGCCCCAGAGGAGTGGAGACTATGCTTTAGTATCTCTCTTCACCCTGCTACAGTATTACCTCTAATTAATCAGAACTAGAAAGAAAGGATAGCAGTGGCATATCCCTGAATTTATAAACTTGGTTTAATATTCCTGTCCAGGAATTCTGCCCTTTACTAACCAACTAAATGCTTCTACATGGTGCCTTGCCTGTTCACACTCATGCCCATCTGTTAGGATGGCTTTGTGCCTGCTCACAAGGTGGTAAGCCAATTTCATTAGGTCAGAGATGCCAAGCTAAGATCGCTTTAGATGGACAGCCTGACTAACACTGCCATGCTCATGTTTTCCAAAACAAGCCCTCTTCAAACTGATCTCGTGCACTAAGTATTATGTGGCAAAATTAAACAACCTGAAAAATAGAGAAAGGGGATACACAGGTTTGGGGGCATTTGTGCTTCAAAAAAGGTTTCTTGGAAACACATAATGCCAATTTGGGATACAAGGTATTAGAATATTTACCATAGGAACTCTGAAAGCAAACCTTTGGCAGCATGTCAATAGTTGCATCAGGCAACTCTGAAGCAATAGTATTAGTCCAAGCTCTTCGGGGGGGCGGGGAGGGGGAGAAGAGTCTTATTTGTTTATGAAGTAACTAATACATGCTTTTTGATAATTAACAAACAATAGTGCTAATAAGTAGATCATGTCCTGCAGAAGAGAGTTATGGTAACTGCATGAAAACTAGAGCTGTGCATAGCATTCACAACATGTGAAACCATGCGATACTTGTTACAAATGACAAACTCAATCTGGTTTTATGAACGTATCAAGAACACGTGGGCCAAATTATGGTTTCATGTGAAAACCACAAAAAGCAGACATTTTTTCGTGGTTCTTCACAAAATTCCATGTTACACTTCAATGTGGGGCTTGAGTCAAAGGTGAACCTCAGAGTGGGAGGGATGAACATATCAGAGTCCAATTTTTTTTAAAAAATGTAGGTAAACCCACCTAACTGAAGGGGAGATCACCAAGAGGGAGGACATCTCAGTCCTGACACTTCCTCCTCCCCATTGCAAGTCCTGGACAGATGGATCTGTGGTATTTATTTGAAATTAACCCAGACAAATTGAAGACACCAACATTTTATGTGGCTAAGCACAAGACTGAGATGGGCGGGCGGGGGGGGGGAAGGGAGGGAGGACGTACTTTTACTTGTGGGAGGGGTGGAGAAAAATATATATATATATATTGGTGTCGCTAGAACACCCCAATATAGACAGAAGTGTTCAGTATTAGAATATATAAATAGCCCTGGCTGAAAGTATAACAATAGCTCCGCTTCTGCTATCACAAAAGAAAGCCAATAAAGACATTTTGAGATCTCGGACAATAAATCACTGTCAGCATGCAAGGCCATGTTTTCTTGGTGTAAACAGCAAGTATAGTCTACTGATTCCACCCCCGGCCCCTCCTGAAAAACATGTATTTCAATACTCGGAGAACTAGTAAAAAGAATGATTTTAGGGCAAAGGATCAGCAGGACATCAAATACATAACTTTACAGCTCTTGGTCACTAATTTGAATCTAGGTTATGAAAGTAGTGCCTGAAAGTTGTTACCATTAAATGGCTTATTTAAAACCTGTTCATGGCTTTAGCGTAGTTCATATTGCATCACTACGTCACAAAAACCATCACCACCACACTTGGTTCTAGCTGACAACTTAGGATGTCTCAGCAGAGGTTCCAGGGACTAAACAGGAATGTGGAATAAACTATTCCAAGTGGTCTCACCAGTTCTGAGATGAGGTGAGCTGTCAGGCAACCCTAAAGAGAGTGATACTGCAGTTTCCACTGCTATATTCTGTTGATAACTAGATAACTTCATCCTTTTGACCTGTCACTCAAGTTCCTTCCACAAGTAGTTAAATCACAGACAAATAAAGTTTTATAAATGTTACTGTCCTTCAACTAAATACATGTTCCACAGGCCACTATGAAGGGAGATGTGGTGGTAACATATTAAGACTCGGCTGAATACACATTTAGGTAGGTAAATCAGCGGCAATGAGAGTCACAAAGCTATAGTTCACTTAGCATATACAATACAACAGGGAAGAAATTGAAATGCAGATTTTTTTTAAATCACCATGAGAACGATACACTACATTCTCAGATCATCAGAAACAGCTAATAATTTCCTGCTAAAAAAGGACAAAGTCTCCATATAAGTTTGGAGGATGAAAGGGAGACTTCAGAATGGCATCTAGACTGTAGCATCCAGTCACTAAATAAAAGATAGACAGTAATGCAAAGCTGACATATAGACGAAATCCCATCCATGCCCATACCCATGTAAATGCAGTCCTCTGCATCAGTTGACTGCCTAATGTATTAGCATTGGCACCACTTCCACACCACATCATGCCAATAAAGTTACTGAAAATAAAACTAATTTACCTGCCTATTTCACTGCCTGTAAGTGGACTCCATTAAAAGGGCCAGATTTTGATGGCTATGTAAAGTGGGGGAACAGTGCAAGGAACTTCCTCTTTGTAATCGAGTCAAGAGCAGAGGTGAAAGTAAGCCAGTACGCCCCGGTACAGCATACCAGCAAGAGCCGGTGCACCATACCGGGGCGGCTGGCTTCCCCAGGTGGCAATTTTAAGGGCCCCGGTGGCTCCCAGCAGTGGCTGGAGCCCCAGGCCCTTTAAATTGCCGCCCGAGGCCAGCTGCTGGAGCCCTGGGGTAGCAGCGGCGAGGTTCCGGGGGCTATTTAAAGGGCCCGGGGCTCCCACTGCCTCTACCGCCCCGGCCCTTTAAATAGCTGCCGGAGCCCCGCCGCTGCTACCCCAGGGCTCCAGCAGCCGGGCTCTGGCAGCAATTTAAAGGGCCTACTGGTAAGTCATCAAATCTACTTTCACCCCTGGTCAAGAGAGACTCCTTAGGGTAGTTACCCCGGGGGGGGGGGGGGGGGGGGGTAACAGTTCCTGCTGTTACCCAGCGGGGAACAGCCAATCCAAAGGATATGGGGAGGGTGGTCATAGACTCACCTGTTCCACACTCAAGCACTGCAGCATATGCAGTGCCCCTGAGTTCCATACAGTCTCAATGCCTAATGGGGGCCTGTGCCATAAAAATAAGCCAAAATGTATAAGTAGTTAAGGACTATCTTGGAACCCTGGATACTGTCAGAATATATTCTGAGTATGTTCAGGAAAATTATCCATGGGAAACTTGTTCACATACTGAGCCTCACATGTCTCATTTCTGCAAATCTCTGCTTTCTTACATGACATGAGTGATCATAGAAACACAGCCATACAAAATAGTATGGATCATATAAGTATCATGACAGGCAAAATAGTGATGGTATGATAATACAAACCTGAGACTGAGAAGAAATTGAAAAGATTGCATCCTCAAAAGGAAATGCCTCTTTAAAAAATCCCATATAGATTATAAAGCAAAGGAGAGTATGAGCACATTTGGGCCTGTTGCAAGAATAAAGCTGATCATCATTTCCTCTTTACCATTATTGCAGCCTTCAGATGCACATGTAGCTGCTACTGACTTAAAATTAAATTGACCAGTTGATCCCAAGGACTAAGATATGGAGGACCATGTAAGAGAATCAGTCTGAAAAGCAGAATGCACACTTTAGTGTTTCCTTTCCTTCATGTTCTGTTTACACTCTCTCTCCTCTCTCACCTCCACTTTCTTATATAAAATTATTCTTATTTGTTTGTATTACTGTTGGGCCTAGAGCCCTTCACTCAGATCAAGACTCCCATTGTGCTAGCAGTATAAAAACATTCAATAAGAGACAGTCCCTACCCAAAACAGCTTACAGTTTATGGGAAGGGAAACAGAGGCATAGGAAGGGAAGTGATTTGCCCAGGGTCACATAGCACTTCAGTGGCAGAACCATGAATAGAACTCATGAGTCCTAGTGTAGTACCCTATACACAATTGCTTCTTTGTGTACTGTGATGTTTTAAATCCTGTTCAGCAAGTTGTTCTGCATTACTTTATTAAAATCAAATGTTATTTTGGAACTTTGTTTTGCCAATATCCACGATTGCTTAGACTGGCACTCTTAAGTATATTTGAAAACCAATAAAATAAAATTTCATCAAAAAACATAACACTCTAAAAATCCACTCCCTTCTGTAATTACAGTTTAACATCTAACATACTTCGTGCTTCACATTCAGCAAACTTTGATACAGTACTTAGATTGAAATTATGGTGCACCAGAGTAACATACATTTGCTAGAAATGAACATGGGAAATAATTTCTCTTTTATAATTAGGGGATGTCTGCAGGATGGAGGTGCTATTTGTATGTCATCACAGAATATGCCTGCCTTGTGTCAGGCAATCAGTTTGACATGTGGAGTTAACTGTAGGTTATCCAGGTCTGGGACATGTATTTGTTCTCCTTTTTCTCTACTGTACCACAGTAAGTCAAAGTGCAAATGTTTCCTCGACATGTTATACACAGGGAAACTGTTTGCTAGTAAAGACTGTTTGTGATTTGTTAAATATCTTAATCTTAATATTTTTCTCAGCAAAACCATAGGCATGATCTTTATTCACATGAATTAACTGACCACAGACTTTAAGAATCAAAATAACAAAAGAGGCTCAAAATTGCTGCTGCTGTGAAATAGTGGAGAAATACTTGGGTGTTTTTAATTTTAATATCTCAGGCATATTTCTGGATAAGATATTAGTAAAATACATTGTGATAACAAAGTTTGGAGAGCGGCATCTTTTAATTGAGTGGCTCCAACAGTAATTATTAGTTGCTTGGTTGTTAATTAACAATTTACTAATGGCTATCAGAAGAATATGATTAAATTATCTCACCAAGATGTGTTAGATGTGAGAAATTAGTATTAATTATCCAATCATTTGATTACTAATATTGATCAGTAGCGCATGACAACACTTTTTATGTACCACTTTGCCTTGATTGGTTGTCAATTTTTGTTTGACAGAATCACATAGGTACTTAGGGCCTAAGTCATGTTTTTAGGCACAACTGCGATCCACAAAACTCCTGCTTAGCTGTCACCTAATCCCGTAGGCACCTAAACTCATTTGGCACCTCAGTTTTTGTCATAAAGTTTCCCTGGGCACCTATGTTTCGGTCATGCACGCTGCAGACTCTTTCTCTAGGAGTCCATGACCCTATCTCCTGCCTTCACTCCAGAGTGATTCACAAACCAGGGAAAACAGGTTTTTAGCCACCTACATAGTGTGCCAGAGCCAATCTGGTAGGCATGCTTACAGACTGCCTACTGGATTGGGCCCCTAAGGCAAATTCACATAAAAGAGAACAATTACCTGCCTTATAACATTTGAAATAGCAGACAGGGTACTCACCGAGGCTGTGTGAGACCCCCAGCTTAAGTCCCCCTCCATCAGAGGGGACGAAGGGACTTGAACAGGGATCTGTCACCTCTCAGGTAAGTGCGCCAATTACTAGATTATGGAACAGTCGTATATGAGGCTCCCTTAATCTCTCCTATCAAAGTTGTTCCACCTTAATTAAATATTAATTGGGCTAGTGGAAGAATTAGGGTAGGGCACTCACCTGAGAGGTTGCAGATTCCCTGTTCAAATCCTCCCTCCCATATCCTGGGTGAGTACCCTATCTGCGAGTCTTCTCGCCCCCCTGAGTGGTCTTTTTTTCGGCCCAACATGTGACTTGGGCATCAAAATACCCATCTTCCCCTGGTTCATGGATCACAAGCAGAGATAGGCATCTATCTCCATGAGAGGGGAGGAGCTTAGCTCCTCTGGTCAGCATTTCCCAATGGCTAGCATTCTGGCTTTGTGGATTGCAGTCTAAGATGCCTAAATCTCCCTATTCATTACATAGGATCCTAGGCATCTAATTCAGGCTCTGTGGATTACAGTGTTCTTCCTGTGATTTTTCTAGGCACCACAATGTCCAGCATGATAATGCTTAAGTCCCTTTGGTATATCTGGGCCTTAGAGATCAAAAGAGCCACAGGTTCTTGCACTCTTTACAAGTAATGTATTAGCTCAGACAACATTTTCTATTCCAAGACCATACACTTCAATCACAGAGGAAGTAGTGCTTTCGACTCCATTCCTCTCCCTTGATTGTTCAGTTTAACAAAAAATAAGTTTAAATCATGTGCCAGAGTTTCTTTTTCCATAAACCAGGCACAGTTTATGTTTTCCTTCCCTACAGTAATTCCCATTGATTTCAATAAAGTACTAGTAAAAACACAGCTGGTCAATCCCTGGCTCTTATAGCACTGAATTCAGTCAACAAGTCAATTATGAATTCAGCAAATGTTCCAGCCACTTTAGGCCACTGGGAATTTTTGAGCTCTAGTATTCCACTGGGGCCACATTTCCAAAAGTGGGTTCAGAAGTGGAGTAGCCTCTCATGGGAAATGGTGGAAGAACTGTTTGGGACATTTAAAACTAGAAACAAAACAGTAGTCATTATACAACAGGAAACAATCGTCACAGGTGCAGGGAGATATGGACTGGTGAACCTAGGAGGTCTTATTTATCGCTAATTTCTATGACTGTATGAAAACCCGAACATGAAAAACTGGCTAACATTCCACATTTATGCATGCAGATGGGCTTCATGTACTCAAGTGAAGTAATTACACATGCAGATATTAAACTAGATATGTAATTATCCAGTTTGTAGGAGCAAATATGGGCCTTACACATTGACCTGGGTATTTTGTGCATGTAATGTTAGGGGCTCCTTTTGAAAACTTGCCCCATAGCATATACACAAACATACTATGACTATGTGGTATGGGCAAAAGGTCAAGAAACGCAACAATGGGAATCATAATTTTGAGGAATTACTATAAGCTCAATAAAAGATATCACCTTACTCACCTTTCCTCTCTAATAGCTCGGGACCAGCACAGCTGCTACAACAACACTGCAAACCATGGACAGTCATGCCTAGTGATGGAAGCAAGAGTTCAACCTGTCAATTACAGCTGGGTCCGAGGCCAGCAGAGTCCAGGAAACAAGCCAAGGGCCAGTACCAGAAGGACAGAAGCCAAATGCCAAATCCAGGGGGTAAATCAGAGTCATAAGCCAGAGGCGAAGCCAGGGATCAGTACCAGAGAGACAGGAGCTGAATACCAGAACCAGAGGGTCAACCAGTCATAGACCAGAGGCAGAGACAGGGATCAAAGCCAGAAGTCTAAAACCACAGGGGAGCAGGAACTGGAAGCAGGCTGGAACAAAGGCATGTGTAAGCAGCCACTGATCTGTTGTGGGGGACAGGCTTATAAGCATGGCTGCTGGTTTAGCAGCCCATCAGGGGCTGTGGCCACTCTGTCACTTCCAAGGCAGTACAGCTGGGCTCATTAGTTGCCTAGCAGCATAGTTAGTCAGGGAGCAGGCCAGCAGCTGGTCCAGCTGGTCTGGCCCTTGACAAAGCACAAGTGACAGTCATCAGAATAACTTCTTTACTCCTTGGCATAAATTGTGTTTCTTTCCTTGGGTTAGAAAGACAACCTAATACATACCCATTGTCATTAAGTTCAGATGGCAGAAGACTATTGTCCAATTAGCACTCCCATATTGCAATGTCATTCTGACCTAGAATGCTGCATATAATATGAAGGTCCATTCTTTCACCTGGGTAGATAAAACATTTTCTCTTCCATGCACACAAAAGAAGATCCTCAGCAGGATCTTTTCTCTTTCTCATAGTACAGAGAGGAACCTTTTATAGCAGGAAGGAAGGAAAGCATGGACTCATGCACCCAGGCCATTGTACTTCACACTTAGAGTATATGCATTTCTCAGACAGTTTTTTGAAAGTATGGTTACTGTAACTTTACCTCTTTTCCATGTAAGATCAAGGTAAAAAGAAAAAACAGAACAGTTTGCTGCTATGATGAGGACATAAATGGGAAAGGAAAGGAATGGTAGCAGCTAAGTAGAGGTACTCAAAGCCTGGTATTCTTCCTGTAAAATTGAGGTACAGAAAGAATATCTCAGGGACTGTGCTGCAGACACTTTGCAATGAGAGTTCCAGCCTGCACTTTCCCCGAGTCTGCTGGATAACTAGCACATGAAGACTGAGACTGGCTATGCCCTCTCAGAACAATGGAGAACATCAACCACAACAGACGTTACTCGGAAACTGATAGAAGCAGCATTTTGTTTGAGTCCTGAACAGATACACTGGAAGGAAATATAAAAATAATCCCTATACTCTCTTCTCTTACTAGTTTGAACCTACACAACAAGACTGAATTTAGCCCATTGTTTTGGGGCATCATGCTGGTGGGAGATGGAGAAGAATGTAGAGATTTTGCTACAACTCCCTTCCATTGCTACCACCCTTTCAGTTCCCCCAGTGGTAGGAATGTTGTAAGTGCTTGAGTAGAAAAGGTTCAGGTCAGCCACCCGCATTTTAAGCAGTCACATTTAACTCTGTTCAGAGCAGACCTACATGGTGTGTTGCTTAAAATGCTGGTGGCTACAGGCACCTTGTCTACAGCTGCCACAGTAACCACTGGTGGAGCTGAAATGATGGTATCAATTGGGTGGATATTTAACAAAAATATAGTATTATAGACAAAGCCAAAGAGTAAGCCCAAAATATTTTGACCTTTAATTGAAAGAGATCTGTCAACTGGTAAAAATACTGCAGAATACTGGAGTATTTTTGACAATACTTTGTATTGTCCATAATTAGCATTGGTTCTTTTTCAATCTTTTACATTATATAAATAAAAATGTGGGTTTTACTCTTCTGTACTGGTGCAGTATAGTGGTTTAATTTAAACTGGAAAAGGGGAAGAGACCAAGTTATAATCTAATACATTATTTTTTTTAATGAACAATATTCTACAGAAAGATCTTTTCAAAGTATAATTAGGACCTGGCAGAGCAATCTGAAAAGTATCGCACTTTGCCACCCTCAAGCCATGGGTACAGGGGAGGGGAAAAGTAGGGTGCTCCAAGAAGATAATAAATCAGTTATAAAGATATCCACACCTCGCCATATTGGTAAAAGCAGAATTCAGAACCTCTGTCCATTGGTCTACATGTTGAAAAGAGTAGCAGTGTCATAATGCAGGCTGCCCCTGCATGCCTCCAGTGGTCAGGTGTGGTGCCACTGGTCAAGTCTGCCTTGATTTCCCTTCACCTGGGATATGGATATGTCCAAGCAGGCTTCAGATACTAAGGAGCACTGTCTTCGGAGGGTCTCATTTATTTAACAGAAAAGGTACCACAAAGCATAAACAAAACCTTCATCCCAGCTTCCTATCTGAGAGACTCAATCAGACCCTGTCCATCTGATCCCACCTGAGTCCACTACTAGCTTTCATCCAGGCTCTTCATCGGGGATACTTTCAGCTCAGGTCTCTGTCCTTGGAGTCAAGTTTCCTGCTACTACCTGGATAGAGTCCTCCTCCAGAGTGGGATTCATGGAGGTCTGTCAAGGGCAGCTCTTCCCCAGGACAGCTCATTGTCCCTAGCAAACGAGGCTTCTTGTCATTGTTTGCGGCCTCCCACAGCTGAGGCCAGGCCCTCCTGGATGTCTTCCAATTGCATCTCTCCCTCTAGAATTCTCCCATCTCCAGGATCATCTCTTCCACGCTGCCTGATCTGGTAGGTTCCCTAGAAAGCTCTCTATCTCCAATAGCACATCTTCTGCTTAGCTTCTCTGGGAGCTCACCTCCTCAGGAGTTTCTTCTCCTGAAGAATACCTCCTTTAATTGAGGTTGGGTGACATTTATTAGGTCCAAACTTTTGTGTACTAATTAACCCTTAACTGGTCACCTGCACAGTTGGTTATCCCCAGGTAGGCCTTCAGAATGCAGTCAGGGGAAGACTGGAGCCTTGATTCTCAGTAACGGGCTAGTCATACTGTGATGAGCAGTCAGACACACTCTTTGTCAGTCAGATGTTCCCATACAGTCCTCAGTTAAGGGACAGAGACAGTTAGACTTATCTATCTCATATTAAAGGAATGGCAATCAAACTCTCTTCATCACCAGCCCGAAGGAAGATTTGAATTTACCTTTAGGGAAAGCAAAATCAATAGGACTAAGGTCTCGCAAAACCAAAATTTAACACATGGCCACCTCAGTCTCTCTCTAAATAAAATTAATGGGCTTTACATTGTGTCCCTGCAGCTCATGAGTCCTGGATTTGGCAGGCCCCCTCGGGCCTACATAATTCCAAAGAAAGGGGCCCTGAACTGAGAAAGATCTGCCACCAGCTTCAGAGAGTTGTACACTATGACCTGGTGGCAGCAGCATTCCAGCTGACCTTGTCTGCTACTGTGAGAAATTAGGTGAGAGATGATCTGGATTCAGGTCATTTAGATTTTACGAAACAGGAAATCAGTGCAGAGATTTGAAGACCTGACTACAGAATTATAATGGTTTCTTTGTTCAATGCCAAGAAGTCTCCTTGTGCTTTTAACAATTCATTTAAAAATATGTTTAAAATGCAAGCCCTAACTTTTAAAAAAATCCACAGTTCCTCTGTTTTAGATGGCCAAAAAGGGTTAATTTAATTAAATGATGCCAAATCTCTAAAAAGTGTGGTAGTTCTCTAATATACTGGCTTTGCGAATGCATATTGCAGACATCAGCTAGAGGCATTGTACTCAGCCCAAGTGTTTGCCATTATATCAGCATCTGGTAGGTGACCTGAAAAGAGGATAAAAGCACTACTATTGCTCACAGGCAATAGAAATTCACCTTTAGTTCAGATTCTAGAAACCTGTGATTTTTAGAACTGTGAGTTCTACTTCCATGCTGCTTGTACAATATGCAGTTAGACAAGTATATATATTTTTCTTATGTTCATGTGTGAAATGGACATCACTGGATCCAACAGAAACAAGTATAGATCACAGTTGACCTGATGTGGAATAACAAGCATTTAAACCTTTATATATATGTTGCCAATTCAAAGGTGTTTGAATACAACTATTTGGGAAGTAGTTATACATTTATGCGAGGAATAATTCTGACATGCACAGCCAGTTTCTTTATTTTCTTTTTCCCAAGTCAATTTAATGTTTGGAAAAGATGCTGGTACTGAAAACCAAAGTTATCTATTTTTCTACAAAACAGGAATGAAGTGAGCAGTGGCAGTGAAAGCTTCCCCAATGTGCATTGGCATCTTTGTAGAAGTGAGAAACTGGGTCAGTATCCATACCCATTCAAAATCATGGGTTTCTCTATTGGGACTGCTAAAAATGGTATAAATGAGTGCCAATTGTAATGTTAACTTTTATGATGTGCACTAAACTGGACTGAGCTCAACAATCTATGTCACAAAGGTAACCTAACAACCTCCAGATAATCAACCTCCCAATTGTTACCAACCGAAGCTGGATTCATGCCAGTTTACCTAGAGGTGAAAGGCTCTGTATCCCACTGGCAGTCTCCTAACTAAACCTTTCTCCAAAACCTGCTTTTCTGACCTCACAACACTAACAGAGAGAAGTAGGGAGGCTCACTAAATTTTCTTGAAAAGATTTTGTCAATGACATTCATTTGCTTCAAATTTCTTTTTGGGTCTTGATATCCTATTCAATAAGTTGTAGGAGGAATTCATTTAAGTATGCCGAACAAATGAACATGTCCTACATTTTAATCAAGTCATTGTAAAGATGATCCTCCCTAGATAACAACTATTAGAATCAACAAGGAAAAAAATACAGATAAAGAAATTCTCCCCTCTTTATTGACCTGTGAAGAAATGACTAGGGATCCCGTTCAGGATGCAGAAGTGGAAACTAGAAACACTGTAGGAGGAAAAAATGGTGTTAGGTCTGTACACTGAACAACATCTGGGTCAAACACAGACTGTTTGCCAAAAGATTCTCCCATAGCCAGATTCATGCATAGAAAAGTAATGGTCAGGATCATGTATTTGTTCTGTTGCCCTGGACAGGAACAGAGATCTATCACTACTGAGAGGTTGTATGTATCGGTTTTCAAAAATGGCAGACTCAGGCTGTATGTGTATAAGATATTTAGAAAATACTTTTTCCTAAGAACCTAGGAATTGTCATCCCTGATGAGATCAGTGGCCTGTCTAATGCCCTAGCAGTGGGCAGTACCTGATTTTTCAAAAGAAGATGAAAACTGCCATAAAGCACTAGGCCTGTATATTCAGCACTAGGAACAGGGAAAGGTTTTTGACTCCCACCTTACAAACTGAAGCATGAGGTTTGATTACCCTGACCATTATCTTAGCTTGCAGAGCTACATATTTTAATAATAGTCATAAAATTACCCAGTCCTTTATTAAATCCAGCCACAGCATTTGTCTCAATGACCCCCTGTGGTAGTGAATTCCACTGACTGAACATGTATTGTGTAAAGAAGGATTTCATTTTATTTGTTCAAAGTATTGGCCTTTAATTTAATCATGTGTCCCCTTACTCTTGTATTGTATAGTTAGTTGTATTCTGGTTGATCATTTTATAATTTGGAAATCTCACATTCATTTACTTATATTTGTTAATATGGTCATTTAAAATGATTGAAAGTAGCAGAGGCATTGTACAGCTTTAGTAAAATTTATACAAATATTTTATTAAAATAATTAACTAACAATGCTCAGTACATGTTTGTCTTTAGGAGCATTGGAGCAACTGAATGAATTTGAAATTTGAAACACATGCAAGCCAAATTCATAAACAAAACCAGACCAAGTCAAGCTATGCACTGTATAATAATACATCACTCACACTGTTTGCTATATATTTGCAGACATGTTGTTAGGTACATTTATTACAAAAGTTAGATGCCTATTTGGAAGTTTTCACTTCTGTGAGCTTGTGATACTTTCTGTAGAACAGGAACCATAAATCATACTGTACTGGTCTGAAAGCCATGTACCTCCAGAAAACTAGCACTTGTCATTAGATTGCCTAAAACAGAGGATTAGCCAAAATACAGAAGGAGAGGAAACACAGACTGTTTATATTGAGTATTTTGGACAACAACCCAAATAAATTACAGGAAATATAGGTATGACATTTCTTAAAAGTGATAGATCAAGAAGAGTAGAGAGATACAGGATATTTCTGTAGATACAGAAAATAGCTCAATGAAACAATGTTTTAAATCTATAGATTATGTACTGCAGATAAAAATTAGAAACGTTAAATCATTAAATCTTTTCAGCATTGCTTTAAGCAATTGAAGGAGACAGATGGTATTATACATGTTTAGAACTATTTTTTTTTACTAGATAAATATTCAGGGTTGTAACTATAACAATCTCCACACTTACCATACACTGCAGGAGCTATTTCCCAGTCCTTTTTCATATGGGACAGGTTTTAAATAAAATAGAAATTCCTCTTGCTTCTTACAGATTGGAGTTGATTAAATATTCCACTGATAAAGGGTAAGCAAATGTCAGATTCGATATAATAAAAAGAGAAATGAGAGTTCATACAAGCAGCAAAGCAAACAATCCATTTTCATACTTTATTAGAAACATTTATTGCCATAATGACTGCATTACACTAAGCAAGCAGGTGGAAAGGTGCTCTGTGCAAGATATTCTCAAATATCTTTATTTTGAGGATTTTATATCTCTAATATTTAGACAGATGTTTTATTCCCTATAATATAGTCAGGGTATGAAATGCTGTAATTTCAGTTACTACATAAGGATCAAAATTGTACTTGAAGATCACGGCCTGTCATTGTGATTTCAACAATAATGGTAGACCATTAAATGCTCAATTTTTCTGCTTTGACTTTATATTCCCAATGGTGGGTTGCTTTAGACATAGGCAGTAGAGCAATGTGTGCATTGGCAAGTATTCTGCCCAAATTTGCGGAACACATTGCAAGTGCAGTTCTCAATTATTTTGCTTCTTCTACAATTTTATAAATACGCAAGTCTTATCCAAAGCCTAAATAAAAATTATGAAGATGGCCATTTTTTCCTTTAAAAATCTATACCACTGTTGAACAGCTGTAGCAGGTTATCTTGAGAAACAGTGGGAATTGCCATTAATTGGATCTACATTCCAAAAGACAGCAGAGCCACATTTCTAACTATAATATTTCCCATTTCAGAGCTTGACTTTCTCTTAATTTATCAGATCAGGAAATAAATTTAGCAAATAATTTAACAAAAGATTTCATTGTTCTTTAATTTAATTTTTAAAAGTGAAACCTATTTTAAATATTTAGCACCCAGTCCTATATTTCTTGTGCAGCCTAGACATAAACGTTTCTATTTTATTAAAACATAAAAGTTTCTTTTAAGGTCAGTGGGAGCTTTGGCTAAATTTCCAATATGGAACAAACCCATTATCTTTAGGATTTGTCACCCAGATTATATAGCGAATACATTTTATTTTCAGAGTCTTTTAGTTCCTCCAAAATGGTGAAAAGTGTATCAGTTACTGGGATTTTGTTTTGAGTTTTTTTTGTTTGGTTGGTATGTGTATATGAATACATACATATCTTTCTGGAAAATTTATGACTGAATCCCCTCGTTTCATTAACTAAGATCATTAAGACATTAGTTCCTCTCTAACTGGCAGTGTTCCAAAACCAGAATATACACAATGTCTAGGACAGTTTCATTTTGTAATCTGCATGATACAGTATATTAATTTTCAGGATTTATCACAAGAAAAGTGAAGTCATACTAAGTACAATAGGTGTAACTATTTTCTGTGTGGAAAATATGTAAAGAGTAGCAGAAGCAGTGTTGGGCTAATAATCATCTTTAAGAATATAAGCTTGGCAAGTGTCACTTAAGGACAGAAAAGATAAAGTAATCTTGAAAAGGCCTTTGCTATTCCTTAGGCTTAAGTGGATTGAAGAGAAGCAGGAATCTTAATGCTAAGACATATATGCAGCAATACCACTAATTATTTATTTATATATTCATTTATATCACCCTGTATCCATCTACAACCATGGTGATAGTATTGTGTAATTCTGTAAAAATCACCAATAATGTTTGCATCAATTCAGTACAGTCACTACTGTCCACTGCCATAAACTCACCTTGCCTTAGTTTAAACTACATTAATAAAAAGCTTTGCCCTGTGATTTCCAGCTCCCCAAATAAGGATACTCATTAGTGTGACCAGATGTCCCGTTTTTAAAGGGACAGTCCCATACTTAAGCCCTCCTGCAGGTGTCCTGACTCTTTCTTAAAAATGGGCGTATTTTCTGTTTCCCCCTGATCAGTACTGGTGGGTCCTTCTCCTGGCTGGATCCCTGCTCGCCAGCCACTCACCCACCAGCGGTGAGTGGGAGGGTCCAGTGTACAAGGATGGGGGTGGGGCAAAGCTGCAGTGTGTGGGGCGCTCCCTCCGCTGGTCTGTCAGCGCAGCCCCTGCTGCGTGCCAGCTCTCAGCCAGAGGGGCCTCACCCCCTGGCCCATTTCTTGCCAGCACTGGCCGCGCGCTGCAGCAGCCGGTGAGTGCAGGCAGGAGTCAGGCAGCGAACGGTTATGTGTCACCTCTGCTGCCCACCCATTGGCCCTTTAAGTGCTCCCTCCTTGATATCCTCTCCCTGCTTTGCCCCTTCACCCCGTCCCAGCCCCATTGCTCCCCCAGAAGGCCGCATCCCACTGCCAGCAGCTGTGTGGAGAACTAGCCCCAATGGGAGAACTCAGCTCACCAACTTGGCCAACAGGCTCCTTCCTTCCCGCACTGCCTCTGGCTGGGCCAGTGCCCCGGGAAAGCCCAAGACTCTCTAGCCAGGAGGAGCCGAGCCCTGCGTGTGCCAAAGCCCTGCACAGCACTGGCACAGGCAGCGAAGCTGACTTCCGTCAGCCTCGGTGGGTGCTGACGCCGGGCCCCGCCCCCGACGCCGGTGACATCACGGGGCCCCGCCCCCCGATGCCGGTGATGTCACGGGGCCCCACCCCCGATGCCACCGCAACGTCGCCGGCGTCGGGGGCGGGGCCCCGGAACATCGCCCAGTGCTCCGGTAAGTTGGGCACAAGCTCCGGGGATGGCGGGGAGTTGCCGGTGGGTGCAGAGCACCCACCAATTTTTTTCCGTGGGTGCTCCAGCCCCGGAGCACCCACGAAGTCAGCGCCTATGGGCACAGGGAGCCTCCCCGCCCTTCAGCTACACTCTGGAGTGGTGGTGGGGGGAAACAATTTCCAGCCTGTTCGTATCCTGACCCTGCAGCCTCCACAGCCGCCCCCAGGGCAGGGACTTAGCACCCTTTTCACACACACCCCCACTGCACTGGGTCCTGCCCCCAGGGAGCGCAGGGCTGCTCTGTCCCCTAGGTATCCTCCGCTGCTGAGCCACCTCTCTGGCCATGTTTGCTGAAGCCCCTGCAGTCACCTTCCCTGGGCCCTGGTGCACAATGCATCCTTTGGGCTTAACCCCTTTCTGCCAGTGCTGTAGCCGTGGGGACAGGAGGCAGCTGGGTTATGTTGGTGGCCAGCAGCAGCCTGGAGGTGTTAACTGCCTTTCGACACTGTGCGGGCAGGAAAGAACAAGCTGCTTCCAGCCACATGGGGGTGAGGGGCTGGCGGGGGGAAGAGATGAGCTCTGCAAAGACAAGGCCAGGTTATCCCTTCCTCTCCTCCTCCTCCGGTGTCTGGAAGCAGCTCCCGTCTCTCCGCTCTCGCACAGTGCCAAAAGGCTGCTGCTGGCCATGTTCTGGTGTGAACCCTGACAGAAATCTGGGGAGGGGGAGCAAGTGACGCTGCATCCCCCGCCACCATATTGCCTTGGGAACGTGCCCCCCCACCTGTACTAGGAGACGCAGGTCCATCCCAGGGGCCCAGCCAGGCATGGAGGGTGGAGAGTGCCGGGCAGGGAGGGTCGGGTTGGTCGGTTTCCCCCATTGTGTGAGCGGTGTACGGGAGTGTGTGCATGTCACCTCTCCCATGTGAACCTAAACCTTTAAAGATCAGAAGGTAAATAAAAAGAATCCAACTACGCAGTATTTCTTTTTCACAGGGGCTCTGTCAACTTGATATTAACTTGAACCTTTGTACTACATAGTTCTGATTGATTGCCATTGAACTCGCTTGAGTATGAGTAATTTTACCAGCATAGGGAAATATGGTCATCCCTGATACTCATGGGCCTGCCAGATGAAGGTTGTTCCATAGATGAAGGATGGACTCAAGCAGGAATGTTCTGCCACAGCCCTGAAGAATAGTACATGAAAACTTTGGCCTAGAGATCGTTAGCTCCTGCTCCAACTGCTTTGTGCTGCTCCATTATGAGGAGAGCTGACTTATGAGGAGAGGCTGAGGGAACTGGGATTGTTTAGCCTGCAGAAGAGAAGAGTGAGGGGGGATTTGATAGCTGCTTTCAACTACCTAAAAGGGGGTTCCAAAGAGGATGGATCTAGACTGTTCTCAGTGATAGAAGATGACAGAACAAGGAGTAATGGTCTCAAGTTGCAGAGGGGAAGGTTTAGGTTGGATATTAGGAAAAACTTTTTCACTAGTAGGGTGGTGAAGCACTGGAATGGGTTGCCTAGGGAGGTGGTGGAATCTCCTTCCTTAGAGGTTTTTAAGGTCAGGCTTGACAAAGCCCTGGCTGGGATGATCTAGTTGGGGTTGGTCCTGCTTTGAGCAGGGGGTTGGACTAGATGACCTCCTGAGGTCCCTTCCAACCCTGAGATTCTATGATTCTATGATTAGCACAAAGGAGCTGAAAAGTCAGCAGATACCGCCAGCTCGTTATTTTTGGAGAATGCTGGTGGCATTCCCTTAGTCCTCTAATGGCAGAGGGCTGGCACAGCAAGCCCTAAGCCACCTATCTTCCTGGCTCTGGCATGTCAGGGCCATAGCTAGAGTTCTACTGAACGTTGATGATTTCTCAGCCATGGAACAGCTCCTTGACAACTGTTGCAAATGGTTCAGTTTAGTGCACCATAAGGCTGTTTGGAATTGGACTGGGAACTGAGCAAACCCTGACAATGCCCAATACAAGGGTGGAGAGAGGAAAGATGCCATAAAGTCATCTTTGGCCCCTCTCCTCAGTGGTGATAAGCACTGCTTTAACAATCTAGCCCTCTAACTCATCACAGTAACTGTGAAAATACTAAGAAACATAATACCCAGTGTTAATTTTTACTATGGAGTCCCTACTTCTGTCAAACAGCCATCCCCACCTCCACTCAATCTGAGACAGATCTTACAGGGGACTCAAAGACAGCAGAGCAGGTCTAACAATCAGTAAGACTGAAAGCTTGTGAGACTGAAGCAACAGCATAATAGCATGAGCTGTGGGGTAACTGGAGAAAAATGCTCTTCCTAATACCTCATGGGGAAAATGTGTGGAAGTCCACATAATTTCTATATATGTTTCTTTGTCAACTGTAAACATATGCCAGTCTCACGTTTATCCTGTAATGTTGTGTCGGGATCTGTTGCATTTTCTGTTTTCCAAAAACTTTTTTAACATGAGATACAGGCAGAGGTGAAAGTAAACCGGTACGGTACGGTCCGATCTACCGGCAAGAGCCAGTGCACCATGCCGGACCGTACTGGCTTCCCTGGAGGTGATTTAAAGGGCCCAGAGCTCCTGCCACTGCAGGGAGCCCCAGGCCCTTTAAAGCACCTCTGGAGCTCCGGAAGCGGGGCTCAGGCGGCACTTTAAAGGGCCCAGGGCTCCCCGCAGTGGCAGGAGCACTGGGCCCTTTAAAGCACGGCCAGAGCTCCAGCAGGTTTTAAAGGGTCCAGAGCTCTGTGGTGGCCGGAGCCCTGGGCCCTTTAATTTGCCCCGAGCCCCGGGGCTCCCAGCCGCCTCTGCTGCTGGTAGCTCCGGGATGATTTAAAGGCCCCAGGCCTCCCAGCCAGAGCCCTGGGGCCTTTAAATCGCCTCTTCCTGTTGAGGCCACGCCTCTTCCGGTTGAGGCCACGCCCCCCACTCAGGACTCCAGCATACCAGTAAGTCCTGTAAGTTACCTTCACCCCTGGATATAGGAGTGCGTATATAGTTAAGCACCATGACTGTGTTGATTGTTTTCATTCCCACACTGCTAAATATGCATAATGTTTCCCCTTGGAAATCAAACCAGTTAAAGAATAATATTTATGTGGTTTTCCTTAGCTCTTCTTCTTTGTTTGTGCCTTATCCCCATCCAACTTCTGCCCCTGTTCCAAGGTATCAATTGGTCTTTGATTTTTCATTGGTAACAATTATTACTCAGATAACTGCTCTCTTATCACCTCTGCCAGATATCATATGCCTGATTCTCCTCTCACTTTCCCCCATGTAAATCAGAACTTCATTGAAAAATGAGTTACACTGGTGTTAATGGAAAATCTGATCCATTATCTTTGAAGTCCAGCAAAAGGAAGGCAGATTACGTTGTATACACAAAGAAGACTAGGGAGAACTGGTGGCAGCTATCAGTTGTCAGAACGTTCCCTGGGAAAGTCTATATTAGGAAGCTTTAGGAGCCAGGAAAGGAGACTAGAAATCCTAATGAAGAAAAACAGTGTATTATCACATGTAAATTGTAGTTAATGGTGCATATACCTTTCCATACTGGTGTGGATTACTACAGATTTAAGTTTAGAGACGGGATCGAGTTCAAGTATCCAGTATGCCTCCTAATATGTTCAGAAAGCTTGCAAATGAGGGTTCCCTGTAAGGTGCATGCCTGCACAGCCACCCACCATACAGCATTCAGAAACTGCTGCTCAGCAAGGGCTGCTGGCTGGTGCAGCTGCACAGTGGGACTTTGGATTCAAGCTCCCTTCGCTCTCCCTGATGCAGTCTCTGAGCAGGGAGAGCAGTGGGAACTTAGATCAAAGCTACAGCTCCTCACCCTGCTCTCAGTGTGTGCCCTGTCTCTCACAGCAGCTCCCCACTGAGTGTGTGAAGGGAGGGAGTGTGAAGATCTCACATTTCCTCCCACCCACCAGGCCTGAGAGAGAGCAAGAAGATCTCTGTGGGAGGGAAGGGAGGCATTTTGATAGCAGAGGGATCCAGGAGCCATTGCTCCTTTAAGAGGAGAGAATGAGGAAGCAGGGACAGTGTGCTTGGAGAGAAATGGGATTAGCAGACAGGAAGGGGGGATGCAATCAGCACAGGGGAGAGATGAGAATGAGGGAAGGAGAAAGAATAAAACAAGGAAGATATATAGAGAATAGAATGGGAAGAAGGAAGAGGGGGAAGGGTCATCATCAACAGGGGGAAGAAGAGGGTAAAGATGGAACAAGTTGCGTAGGAAGAAGTAAGTGAATGAAAGAGGAAGAGGGAGCATGGGGAAAGGATACTGGATTAGGAGAGAGTGAAAAGGGGAGTGAGAATTAATAGGGGGTAGATAATAGGTGAGAGGGAATGTAAGAGAGAAGGAGAATGATTGCAGGAGGCAAGAGGGGGTGAGGACAGGAGGAACTGGAGGGGAAGGAATGATGAGCGTTAATGGGATTTTTTCAACCTTCAGAAAAATGATAGAATTCTAATTTGGGATGAAAGTTTGTATTGTTTCTTATTTTATTCAAACTGAGTCATGTGTGCCTGGCTGACAACAGCCATGAATTTGGCTAAAGGATTGCTACAAATCACATTATACTGCAATGAGTTCACAGGTTAGCTCAGATCTAAGGGGGGGATAAGATAAAGGTCTATAAAATCATGACTGCGGTAGAGAAAGTAAATAAGAAAGTGTTATTCACTCCTCAAACACAAGAACTAGGGGTCACCACATGAAATTAATAGGCAGCAGGCTTAAAACAAACAAAAGGAACTATTTCTTCACAAAATGCACAGTCAACCTGTGGAACTCCTTGCCAGAGGATGTTGTGAAGACCAAGACTATAACAGGGTTCAAAAAAGAACTAGATAAGTTCATGGAGGATAGGTCCAACAGCGGCTATTAGTCAGGATGGGCAAGAATGCAAAACCATACTCTGAACTAGTGTCCCTAGCCTCTATTTGCCAGAAGCTGGGAATGGGTGACAGGGGATAGATCTCTTGATGATTACCTGTTCTTCTCATTCGTTCTGAAGGCTAGATGACAATTGGTCTGACCCAGTACAACCGTTCTTATGTTCTCATTCTATGTCCATGCAATAAAGGACAACTCTGGGCTCATGTCCCTGGTCACAGAGACATCCACCACAGAGTGCTAAAGAAACCTCAAAGAGAACCCAACGTCCCAGTACCCACTAGAGTGGAGAGAAGTTCAAAGGACAGACTGTCACTTCTCTAGACCATAGTGATCACCTGTATGTATATTCTGCATTGAAACCAATTACTGTAAAGCCATCTGTAATTATTGCAAAACCTGAAATACTGGACAAAGGGGGCAAATGTTGGAAGAAACAAAAAAAGACTCGGCCCAACCCTTATGTAGCTGGCAGCAAAAATAGTGCAGGTGGTCACTGTAATTGGTTGCTCCTTGCTGAAAATTAAATCAGGGTGATAGATGTGCCCAATGATACAGGGATAGATGTAATCCAAAATTACCTGATTGAGTTTGAATCTATCATAACTTCTACTATGTACTCAGAAGGCAGATCTCTACATTCATTGACAAATGAATTTGAGAGAGAAGGTAACATTTCACTAGTTGGGTTGCAGGGGCTGGTATAATGGAAAATGAAAGTGTCCTTGGGACTGGTGTACTCTCATAAACCCCAAACATTAACAAATCATGAGTCAGACCCCCCAAAGATTAGCTTAAAATTCATGTGTCAGTGAAATGGGGTATTTATGCATATACAACCAACTGATTCAGTGTGGTATGTGTCCTTCATTAGTATCTGGTCTATAGTTGGTAACAGCATACTGCTACCAATTATAGTAATTACTCCTTTACCTCAAGTAGACAAGGTCTGTGCTGCAGTTCTAAAGATCCAGAATTCAAACCTTGTTGAAGATACTTGATTGGGGGTTGTTACATTTGCACATAACAGATTTTTCCCCCTTTAAATAAACTTAGGAAGTTATATACAAAAAACAACATTAAAATAATGTTAAGGTTGTAGAGTCAAGTACTCAAAAGTTGGGAAATGCCAGAATTAATTGAGGGCTTGATTTTGCAACCTTAATACCATTATATTTTGTGTAATACTTCTAAGGGTCTGTGTCAGCTTGCACTTGGAAGACAAAAACGGTCTTGGTAAATGACCATTGCAGAAATCCACTGAGATTTTGAATTACAATCTGTTTCAAGCAGTGTCATTATCCCTACCTTGCCAATGGTGCCACATTGGGGAAAAATAATCTTCAGTGTGGCAGATTCTTCTTACATTGATCCAGGAACTGAGCCACTTGTTCCATCTTCTACACAAGTGTCAGTGAAGTGAGGGAGGGTTCATCCTTGGGGACACTGATGTTGAAATGTCACTTAGAGGGAAAACACATGCTCCAGTGAAAACAGGAGAGAGAAATTAATGAGTCTGGGTGGCCAAAAGATTGATGTTATTTGAGTGTTGAAGGTACAGGTCCAAAATGGAATCAGTGATTTATTTATTTTTTTGGCCCTCCATATTACGTCTTCTATCACTGCACAGAGATGTGTTTTGTAATAGGAAAAGACAAAACTGTTTGGATAAAATCAGACCTGATCTGCAGTTTCCTACAAATCAGAAGTCAAAGTTTAATTGTTTTCACTTCCTGGTTTTGACCAGAACAGGAAGTACCAAAAATAGAGTGAGAGACTGTTTTTGTAGAATTTCATTCTCTGCAGATTTCTTTCAGTACTAGACAGTATGGAAAATTCATAAGAAAGTTGGATCTTGTCAGATTACCAAGTCTTCCAGGTCAGATTGGTTTGGATGAAATCATATTAAGGAGCTAACGTTTTGGCTGTTTCTCTGAACTAAATACAACCTCCAAAACAGCTGAAGACTGACCCTCACTATTAATTATAAGACACTATCACACTCTGAGGCAGCAGAGAAACTGCCATCCAGCACAGCAGGGGTTAAGGAAAACCTTTGGGTTCAGCTAGCCCTACCCCGCTATACCTACAGCCATGCCAGGCTTGGAGGGGGAAGAACAGGAGTAAGTTTGGCTCAGCTGGGAGCTGGCTGGTGAAGAGGCAGGAGCTCTCTGTCTGCCTGCCCGAAGGGACAGCTTAGTGACCTGCCAGTTAGCGCAGCCCCTTGAGGCAAGTAAGGCTTCCTCTGCCAAGGGGAGCCTGCAGATAAGCCCCAACTGTGGGGCAAATGGACAGAGGGGCCACACCCCAAACTAAAGAGACTTGTAGGAAGTATTCCATGGAAACCAGTCTTGACTGCCCCCCACCACCCACACACCAGGAGGGAGACCCATCTCCCCTATTTAGGGGTTGAACTACACAGGGCCCTGCGCTGGGACCCAGTGGAGAGGGAGGGTCCAGGTTCCCCTATTACCCCCTCTGGCCTTACAGACTGCAAGACCAGCTATCTAGCCACTAGGCCGCCCGGCCACAGAAGACCCTATTATACACTCCCTGTCTTACAACCTAATATTAAACTACACCCACAAGGTTTTTGCTATCATACAATCAACAGTTCTGTGTTTAACTATCATTATTATTATTCATTTTTAATTAGTCTTTTTTCTGTACAAGACATAAATAAAGACAAAATCCCTTCCCCAGGACCTTACATCTTAGAACACAAACAACAATGGTATTAAGTATCTGTAGGATAAGGGAGTAGTGTCTTGTGTTGTTCAATAATATTGTACTCTCAAGCTGACAGCATGAACATCATTGTCTTTTCCAGTGTATATATTTATCAACAGTGGTACAAACACACTTGATTAAACACTACTGATCAGGTGAAAACTGTTGTGTTCTTATGGGACAAAGAGCAGAAATGCGTAAGGTGCTATACAGTCCCCATTTTGTACTCAAGATTCTTGAGAACAAGATTCCTTGTTCTCTTTCAAGTGAAGGACTCTTTGTGGCTCTTCAAGAAGCTTTAATATGCTTAGTTTTTATTTGAAAACTAGTTTTTCATTCTAGTGTCTCAGGAAGGTGCTCCAAGATGGCAGGCAGGTGGAGCATACTGGCAACTTTGTAAGAGCTATGGTGAAAGATCTTGCAGGACCAGTAGGCCTGCTACATTTTTAAAGTGATGGCACTGTAGCAGAAGACCTAACTCAGGTTTGGTTGTTAGACCAGAAGATCCTGCAGATCCTGTGTGAATGGAACCCACATTAACTTTCTCTTTGTGCAAGTTCACTTCTTTCATTATATTTGAGAGTGAGATTGAGTTTAGTGCCACACTAAGATGCTTTCCTAGGTTATATATCATTGCCAGGCAAAAAAGACAAATGTGTGGAAAACTGAAAAGACATGGCATGAAATCCTGGCTCCACTGACAACTCCCATTGAGTTCAATGGGACCACAATTTTAGCTATGGTGTACCTGATAATGGATGTGTCCAACATGTCTAGGAAGCTGCAGATGTCCATTTTGAACCCAAAGAAAGCATACCTGAATATACCACATTATGTACTCATGCTATAAACAACCCAAGGCATAAGATTACAGAATGATTTGTGCTAAGAGCTCATATCACAAACAAACCCAAGCCTGGATATGCATTCATGGGTGAATGCTATCTTCACAAGGGAATATATCAAAATATTAAATCCAAACACCCTGCACTTTGGAAAGGTTTAGATTCTGATCCAGATTTTGTACTTCCACGTTTGGGATTGTTCAGAACCAGGGTTTGGCTCAGACCAGGAGCTTCCAAGCATGCAGGAGAAGGTTATGCCACTTTTGAAGCACTGCTGCAAGTTGTGAATGACGTATGAAATGAAAAATCTATGCCTCATGCACAGTCAATACAGGCAGTACTGTGCAGTCCCTGATGTGCTGTTCTGTGCTTTGCTGCTGACATAGACAAACAGTACTCAGCTTGGTTAGAAACCAGGAAATCTCCGTAAATATACAAGTTTAAGATTAAAAAAGCCAAATGACCAAAATATGTTATAGTTTTAATTAGCTAGAGCCTTCAGAGAGAGAAAGGGAGAGTACTTTTACAAAGTCATAAGCGCTGCACTCATGCTGGCTTCCGCAAACCACCCAGCGTGGTGTATTTTTGCAATTAAAAGTGGGTTTGAGTTGGACAGGCTTTGGAGGAAGGAAGGCTCACTCACCACCACAGTCCCTGTGGCCTGTCCAGATTTTCCAGGGCAGGCTTGAACCTGATTTGTCAGTAGCAAATGAGCGCTGTGGTAGTTTAAGAGCTCCCCTAACCTGGAGCTTCTGAATATCCCCAACTTGGAAAATACAGGAAGGTTTTTTGAAGATAACTTGAGGGTGCCAGGCTGGAACACTGAAACTCAATAATAATTGGTAAGACTGATACTTCATTTTTAGTTCTCCATTAATACACTAAAAACTGAGCAAGCTTTCTACCATCTTAACCCCAATATATAGCAACTTCCCCTAGATGAGTGGCAATATTTTCTGCAGGTCATTCTGGGAGTTGCTGTTCTTAGAGCTTTGGGACCGTCTCATGCGGAAAATGCCTGGGAAGTTCCCCTCACAGTTTCTCCAAATTCTTCCATCAATGGATACTGTGATCCAAGTCTCTGTGCTAAAATAGCGCAGCCCCCTGCAGGCTATTTTAGCAGCATGATTATACATAAGCTGTGCTGAGAGGGCTTCTCCAGGCAGCAACTACCTCTGGACTGCCTCTTTTATAAGAGATAGATACTAGCTGCACAGCACAGAATGGGGAGCTAATCCAGGACTCCCAAGTTATGTGTGTCCCTCAGACACATCCCTGTCCTTCCCCTCTCTTCACATGGAGATTCCAAGGGCCACACAAAGCAATTCCACAGCACACAAGGGCAGTGAAGTGATGCGAAGACAGATACCCAGGCCCCTGCATGTCTGGGTAGGGGGCAGGAGATCTAAGCATGGAGGATTCCATCTGCTCATGGAGCTAAAGGCCACAATCTGGCCTTTGATGACCTGTGCCTATAGTTCATTACCCACCTGTTCCAGCATATTTAAAATATCAAAATACTGCCATATAATTAGCAGAAGAAACTACTGTAAGGCTGTGATTAAATTAGCCATTTATGGACTTCAGAAAGAAAGAAAGACTAAAGTGTTTTATAGTGTAGTTAAAAAAAATCATTGAATGATTCCTTCATGTTGAACATTTCCTAATGTCAGAAGCAGAGTGGATGACACAGAAATCATAAATCCAATAGATAAGTGTTAAAAATCACTTTAGTCTGCCAACTTACTAGTAATTTAATAGTATGGCATGGTAGAATTTATATGTGTGTATAATATATGTGTGAAATTATATATATGTAGGTGCCTATATACTGATTCTCAACTGTATGTAGTTGAGTGTAAAAGAACCATTCCAATTTGGTAGCAGTGTACATCCACTTGGTAAAGGTGTCAATGACTAAACAAGGTGGCAGGCAGTGAAGTGAGGTGGAAGGATGTGGGTGTAATCTTATGACCTGATCCTGCTCATACTGAAATCAGTGGTGAATCAAGTCCTTAATGCACAGGCACGAGGGATGGAGTCAAAGTTCAGTGTGAACTTTAACTTTATATATTCCAACAAGAAGCCACACTCAAAATTCAGGAAATGCCAGAGGTAGGCAGGGAAAGAGAAAAATATTAGAGATGGACCCAAACTAACTAAAACCCAATAGCCAACACCCTGAAAACTTTGGAGAGGTGATTAGAGACCCAGACTGAGGGGCCAGGGACAACTGCAGCTCCTACACTCTCCTGTGCAAGCAGGCCGGTGCAATCACTAGGCGAACTAGGTGGCCGCCTAGGGCGCCAAGTGGTTGGGGGCACCAAAAAGCGCGACCAGGGGAGGAGGTAGAGTGGAGGTGAGCTGGGTCAGGGGGGCGCAGGGAGGGCCGCCCACAGCAAGTAACAGGGGGGGCACGCAGGGGGGCTCCCTGGGCGGAGGGAGGGCGGGGAGCTGCCGCAGGGGGGGCTTCCCGGGTGGAGGGGGGGCAGGGAGCTGCCGCAGGGCTCCCCGGGCGGGGGGCGCAAGGTGGAAGTTTTGCCTAGGGTGCGAAATATCCTTGCACCAGCCCTGTGTGCAAGAAAACTGCTCTGAGTTAGCATGAGCCAAAGCATAAGCCACCCCAAAAGCTGGGGCAAAGGATTGGAAGGAGGCAGAGACAAGACAGAGCAGCCAAGTGAAACAGGGGAGAACATGGTGCATGCTTCTAAGAACATAAGAACGGCAATACTGGGTTGGACCAAGGGTCCATCTAGCCCTGTATCCTGACTTCCAATAGTGGCCATCCAGTCCCAGCTTCTAGCAGTTAGAGGTAAGGGATAATACAGCAGGTATTCTCCCAGGGCGCTCCAGAAGGCATCATTCCTCCCTGTGACCAATGTCTCCCAGAAGCCACGGGAAGAGTGGTGCAGCTGTAAGCCACTCCAGTTCAAGTCTGTGCCTTAATGCCACAATCAGTACCAGAATGGGAAAAATCAGAACCCCAAATCCAAACACTCCCAGATACACATTTTGCACCTTAGTCTCATCTCTGAGGTATAGATGTAGTTTTGTACATAGTTATACAAAAACCCGCCACCTCGTGTTTCAGCCAACAGACATTATGCAGCTCCTCCAGAGATGGGAGATTTTCTATTGTTCAGCAAATGGATAGCACTAATTCCATTCAGACCCTCTTCAAGCCCTCTCCAGGCCCACTATGGCCACAAAGGGTGCAGAGGTTACTATCGCCCCCTGGGGAGTAAGAGGTTCCACACTAGGGAAGGAAGCTGGCTTGGAAAGGCCTGATTTTCCTCTATGTAGCCGAGAAGGGAAAAGCAACCCCATTTTGGAACTGGGAACATCCTCCATGCTGCATAGTTCAAGAGGCTTCCCATTTCTGTGTCCTACACAGCAATTGTAGCCTGAACAGGACCCTGAGTGTCTAAAGCACAGTATTTCTTTATTTTCTTATATTTATTTTTACTTCACCCGTCCCATTTAACGTTGTATATTAACTCGCTTTTTTTACCTCACATAGTTGGACTTCTGAGAGGTATGAAATGACAAAATAGAGCTCTGTTTTCTACTCGAGTTCTTTCTCTATATACTCCTCTAGTGTCTAACTCTGCTTCCAACTCCATCAACATATCCAACAGAGCCTCGGGCAAAGCTGGAAAAAACACCCAGCGCATTCCATTTACAAACAGAAATAAACACCTTTTCAGCAGGTTCTACATAATCACTAAACAAAACCAGGAGGAAAAAAACCCACAAATTTTTGATGTAGTTTCTGTACTGCTGTGACCCTGTATTTTCTTGAGGAAATAACACTATTACCTAAAGATGTCTAGCACTGGGATCTCAAACAGCATCACAATTTCCTTTCTTGTTTACTAAAAAACTAATATTTTGGCTTTTGTGTCACACCTAAGCATATTGCTTCGATATGTTTGTGCACAGAGAGCTGCATTCTATTCCCCTGTTCTACAGGGAGAGCACAGCTGCTCTCTCTAAGGATCATACCTGAGCCATGCACTGAGAAGAAAGCCATTTCACGGTGCCAGGTATTCTCAGCTCAAATGATACTGAGACTGGCAGAGACTGAGAACTGTGTGGAACAGCAGCAGAGTGGGTGAAAATGAATCAGATATGAAAATGTCTGAAGCAATAAATTAACACACAGCAGGGGGGTGATAGCTTAATCCTGTCTAGTCCAAACAGTACCTGACACCCATTATTGTTATAGGAGGTGGTACACTGTAATGGTACTGGAGCGAAAATGATCATTCCCAAATGATTTGAAACACTGCAATAGGTATGTAATGTGATTCCGTGAAGGCACATATAAGGGATTTTATAGTATTTGTATGCAGGTTAACCTGTCAATGTACTTCTCTGTCATGCTGGACCTCTTTTGTTTTAGTTAACCTAAAGAGTAGGTATTTAAACTATAATTAGAATTTATAAAATAATGGCTATTACTGCATGATGTCTTATAAAAACTAACCATTGCCATTCTTCTAACGCCTGCAATTATATACACAATATTCATATCAAACAGAAGATTCCATTTCTGTCTGGCTACATTTCTTTTAAAGAATCTATGTGAAAAAACATTAGACAACTAATATTATATATATAAATAAATGAAGATGACATAAAATATCAAACATCTAACAGTATTTGTCTTCACAATTACTTGACAATAACAGCAAGTAACTGCAATGGCTATTGAAACTAATACATTTTTAAAAATCTATTTAAAAACTTTCATTGTAACTGACAAATACCTCAAGTGGTTTTGTTCCAGGAAAATAACATCAGCCTGTTATTTAGCATTGATGGCAGGTAAACAAAAATATGTTACAGCCAAGAACTTTATTGCAGAATAAATGTCTCAGTTAGGAAATATATTTGATTTGGTGTTTTTCCCTAATACTAGCCAAAAATCTGCTTTCAGCTACACTCATGTAAACTCAGAATAACTTCGACTTCAGCAATTTCTAGAATGCTCAGTGTACTTATTTTCAGCTGCATCTTACGCGGAGGCAGAACAAACCAAGGGAGCACTTAGCTACATTCCCTGCCTTTTCCTCCATGGGTCCTGTGCTGAGCACAGCTCAGCAGGAGCCAAGGATTGTGGCTCCTAATTTGAACATTACTTCATCCACATTAGGTTTTGCTTTGTTAATATAGTTCTTGTTGGCAATACACCTCAATAACTTTTCAGAGACTGGGTTGCCTTTCCTCAACCTCAAGTACAAACAGCAGCATTTGGATACAGAGACTGAAATACCTCCTGACCCATTCAGTGTTAGGGTTATGAGCAATTACAGCATAATGTGGATGAGCTATGGTGACAGCATATCCTATCTGCCTAAAGATTTGCTGACAGAGGAAAACCAGATACATTCATTAGGACCAAGTCTGGCCTTAGGGCAGTGGAAAAGAGTAGGAGAAGGTTTTCTTCTTCCTCATATACCTATGGCTGGGGCACTCACAGCTAGTACATTGGGGTTGAATGTCCTCCAAAATGGCTAAGTAAGGATCAGGAGGAGGCAGAGCCCTGGAGTCAACTGGGGTTGTAAGGAGCAGTAGGTTGCCCCAAAGGGATGATGCAGTATGTGGGCTCCTTCTGTATGCAGTCAAGCTGGGAAAGGGACTGCTCATAGCCCACAGGGCTGTGCGCCACAAAAGCACAGTTGACCCCTTAGCAAAGGGGCAGTTTTGAACATCTCCAAAAGACTACTATGATGGTATATTAACAATGCCCTAAACATGGCGGGTTTGATTCTCCACCACTTGCAGATTGTGTGTAGTGATTCACACCTGTGAAAAATGAGTCCAAGCTGGGTATAAATGATATTGATATGGTGACTTTTTTTATACTCAGTTACCACAATATCATCTACCATATGTGAAGTAGTAATAACAAAATATATTTCACCTCAGTACCTTCATTTCCAAGAGTTTGCCTTTGTCTTCCTGCACCAATATCAAACTTCATGAATTAACTGGTCTGTGGTATATAACTCATGCATGCAAATACAATATAACCTCTTGGATATAAGCAATATTAGTTAGCAATGCTTATCTTACCACACAGTTAGAGAGATTTTACTAGTTAATTAAGATTTGTTTGCCTAATTCTTTTTCAGGAAGTTTGGGATGTAGCTCTTTTGTCAGTTGGCTGGGAAAATCATGACATATATGCTGTATAAAAGTGCCAAAATAAGAAATGTTAGACTGCAGTGGGTATGGTAGTAAATCTTTTTTGTAATCCGAACTTTATATTTCCATTGAATTGTTCCTCTTGAGCTGTTCAGACAGTTGAAGTATTTGAGTATAGTTGCATATGCTTGGCTGCTGCTAACAGCCTAAAGTTAGTAAACTTAAGCACACACAGAGTACAAAGCATGCCGTTGGCACTCCTCAGGCTGCAGAATATTACAGAGCACCTTATATAGTGCTTGCTTTCAAAATTTCCTTTGCACTTTGTTTACTATATATTCCAATAGTGTAATATTAAACAAAAACAGTGTGTCCTGTGCCAGAATGATTGATTACTACACCGTGGCAAGGTCACCTCCTAGGAACAGGCTGAGTGCAGTAAGGGCTGTCTGACTCATACAGTTAACACTATATCCGCATTGTATGAATGTCACCAGCAATCCAGTGATTTATTGCTTGGAAGGCGCTGTTCAATTTTTTCTGCCTGACCAAATTGCACATTTTCTAGAAAAAGAAGCAAAAATATTTCAGCACATGGATTATCCCAAGTCCTCATTTCTCCCACTAGGTTCAGTGAGTCCTTTCAAAGATGCTGATCATCAAAACCTCATATTTTCACTTTCTTTTCCACCTCCACTACCCCTCCGCTGCCAGATATTTGGCAAAAATGATTATTACACTAATGAAAAGGTGCAGCAGGAGATTTTTAATCAGATTTTGGTAACATCTGTGGGCCAGGAATAAGGGCAGCTGTATGTTCTGTTTCTTAATTTTAGCAAGATTTACTCTGGATATAAAATGTTAGCCTGAGGGAAAATTTAACCAGTGTAAAAAAAAAGAAAAGAAATGATAGTGTTCCAGAAGCTACCTAACTAAAACTGTTTGAGAACAGTGACTGAGATAAATCCCCTTTGCTTTTGAGATATTTTTACTTTCTGATAAAGATGTAATTATAGACTGAGAGAAATTATTTTTAAAAAATATTAACATTCCAACAGTTCTAGGCATCATAGACAAATCTATCCCTGCTGCATCTGCACAGAAAGCAGATGAGTTGCATCAGGCATCAATCTGGCCCAGTATTTTTAGAACACATACCATAAGTGTATCTTTTTAGATATGAATACAGGACAAACCCTAAACATACCAGAATTCAGTGGATAGGGAACTGAACTGGATGTCAGGATAACTGGGTTCAATTTCTGACTCTGCCGCTGGCCTGCTTTGTGACTTTGGGCAAATCACTTAAGATATGTCTACATTAAACACCAAGCCCAGTCTCTGATTTAGGATTGAGCTCAAGCCGCTCTTCCGTTCACACACAAATCAGTCTGACCTGGGACAGCAAGCACTCAGGACCTGGGTCCTAGGTCCTGCTGCTGTCACTCAGGTCCAAGCCATGTCATTTTGCAATGCAGACACAGCTCAAGCCGCAGACCCAAGTCAGAATGTCTGTGCAGTGCAGTATGGATGCAATAGCATGGCTGTGAGACAGGGTCCAGCAATTGTAAGTGCAGATTTACAATGCTGTATGGACGCACGTCCACAAACCTAGGTCCCACAGACTCAAGTTTACAATGCAGTGTAGACATGCCCTAATTACGGCCAGATTTCAAAGTTATTTAGGTATCTAAAGGATCAGATAGGTGCCTACTGAGATGTTCAAAAGCACCAAGATGCCTAACTCCTACTTGAAAATCCCACTAGGCATGTATCTGTAGAGAACCATGAAATGCTTTTGACTTTTTATAAATTTTCATTTTAGGGAGGAGGGAGAATTTCATGTTATTTCATTTTATGCATTTTCTCCTCAGGTGAGGGTGGGTATGGAACTAGACCTTGGAGGCTGAGGGAAAGAAAGACCCAGGCAAGGGGAGGTCCTGTGGGGCAGGTGTCAGGTCCTGCTGTCAGGATTGCAGAGCAAGTCCCCATACTCACCCTGCAGTAGCAGCAGCTCCAGGCCCAGCTCTGGCCTTTCAAGGTCACAGCCCCACTCAGGTATGGCCCAGCCATCCCCCCATCATGACGACAGTGGGGCAGCTGGGCCAAATTTGAGTGAGGTGTTGCAACCTAGCTCATGGGGCCACAATGCCATTCACTCAAATTTGGCACCACCACTCTTCCATCATGACAGTGGTTTGACTGGGCAAAACCTGGTGGTGCTGTGACCCCATACGCCAGGTTGCACTGCCCGCGGTGGGGAGCTGGGCCAACGCCTGCAGGAGAAGAGCCACCAGAACTGTGGCTGCAGGGTGAGTTTTAAGGTATGTCTGTTTGATATGTTGTTTTTCATTTTATTTTGTGTTATTTCACACTTGTGTAAAACAGGGGGTTCTATGTATCCGCATCTTTAGACAACTAAATAGCTTTAAAAATCTGGCCTTCACCGCTGTTTCCCCTCTTACCTTTTGTCCATCTTGTACATTTAGGCCCCAATCTGACAAAGGAAAAAAAAAGATACAGACAACACTGCATGTGGGGTTAATATGACTCCTTACACCAGTGTCCAATAAAAATGGCTAGTTAATGTATCCTAGCAACCGCTACATAATATGGCATTTGACACTGCATCTAGTGAACTGTGTGTGAAACCTCCACTGAAATATCAGATTGGGACTTTTGAACCCATTACAATTAAACAATTACTGTTCTTGTGTTCTACTGTTATGACAATAATTGTACCTTTGGAGCCAGTCACAACAGTTTCAGTGGATGTGCATGAGAAACCCCCATTATCCATCATTCTTTTACAGAAATTCATCAGAAAATCCTGTGCATGTAAACATTATGAAATCTTCAATTAGTTCAAAATCCACAGTTCAAGACTGACAGTGGGGACTATTTTGTGACACGCTCTGAAATCTTGACAATGTCTTCAGGTTTTTACCCCAATTATTTACCATTTACCCCAATTATTTCCCCATGCTCTTAGTTATGTCTGTGTGCTCCTTTGGTAATAAGTCTGGCTGGGAGAGCACTACATGAATATCTACATGGGATGACCATCACTTGCTGGCATAAGTATATAACCACAGAGAATTGAGACACACCACTTCTGCTCTTGAATCCCAAATGCATCGTTTCTGCAATGAGTTCATTCTTTATTGACTCAGCTAATTTTAATAAAACATAAGTAGAAGTTCTTTGAATGGAACACAAAAGTGAACAGCATCAGTTTAACAAAGCCCAGGTATCTTCAACTCAGGATGAGTCAGATAGCTTAACCTACTTAGCAGTAGGAGGAAGCAAGAACATTTGTGAGAGCAGGAAGAAAGGGGATTAACAGGATTTTATGAATTTCTCATTACTTTTTTTTTTTAATGGAGGATGTCAGTACTAAATGACTTGTACACATTTTCCCAGGAAGTGTCACTGCTTTTGAGTGGTGGACAAGTTAGGTCAGTACTAGCATGTGATGTCAAAAGTTTGCAGCCCTTACAAATGCCTGTCTGAAAGAGGCACATTTTGTGACTGCTGACATGTAAAATTCTATACCAGCTCCATTACAAGTGACTATTATAATACCTCCTATTCTAATTGATATCTGCCATAGTTTCATAACTAATGATGATTAATATTAATATCTAGGTATACAGATAAAAGCTAATGCAAAAATATATTGCAGTACACTTTCCTTTGGGAACGGATTGTGCCATTAAGGCATAGTCCGGAATAGAGGTTGATGTGCCCTGGGGGTTGCTCCAAGAGACACATTGTGTCTCTGAACTCCCTAGGGTGCAGTGGTAGCTCATCTGCTGTACTATCCCTCAGGAGGGTGTAGGGTTTGGTCCCTCCCTGGCTAGCCACATGAGTGCAGAGTTGGGTTTGGAGTCATGGTCCCAACACCTCCCTGCCACTTCCCCGAGGATCTGTTACAGGAAGCCGTTCTTAAATGCAGAATTGCACAGAGACTGCAATTGGAGTTGATATTGTTGCAATGGGAGAAAACATAGATGTCCTCTTGCACCGTCTCCTCTGCATACCTTACCTAGGGAACAGCCACACTATGGCCCTTTGGTTATTAAGTAAAAGAACAATGAAACTAATTACAAATGCATACATGCCCTGAAAATACACAGATTATGTTTATTGTCAACTGGTGCCATGTAGTTCACTCAGAAACATACCTGGTTGTATATCTAATACCAAGCTTTATATATTCTACTTATCACTAAATAATTGTTTGATTAAACACACTAATTTTTTGAAAGGGTCATCTGTACACTTTATGAAGAGTTATGCAGTTTTAATTGCTGGGTTTATGTCACGCAGTGCAATTTTAATGTAATGAAACATTAAACTGGACCTTGTGCTTGATGTAAAATAAAATTATTCATTGAATATTAGACCACTAGGCCACCTACTGTTCTTTTACAAATGGTTGAACTATCACGGGGTTACAGAACTTAACATGTAAATTGCAGCAGAACTTATCATTTCTGTTGCAAATCCCAAAAGACTGTCATTTAAGTCAAATATATGAGTGAAATTTTGCCTCTGTACCATAGTAATGCAGTGAAAATGGCTAAAATCTGAATGTATCTGAAGTAATTATTGACCCAATAATAATGCACTTTTAGTTATTTAATCAAGAGCCTTATTAATATCAAGTTCCTCTTATAAAAATGAAGTTTTAAACATAGGCATTTAATTTTAAGGATGACAATTCTTGATCTAGCCCATTAGTGAGATCTCTTGCAAAGCCAAGAATTCTGCACATTAGAGAGAGATCGCTGTTCATACTTGAGATCATTGCTGTGGAATAAGTGAGGACAGCTTTATAAAATAATCTTTCTTATAGTAGATTTGGGTTCATTATTAATATTTCTCTGTACATTGAAGATCATTGGGTGAACTCAGTTTGATAAAATCCCTTTATAAAACGGATCCACTTAGTTCCTAATCCAAAGCCTATGAAAGTTGTGGGATCCTTTGTGTTACTTCAGTGGGTTTTGGACAGGTCCCTTAATGCAACATGTATAAATATTAGAGTACAATGATAAACAACTAAATATTTACACCACATGAAGCTTCTTTTTTATACTGCAGATGGGAAATCTGAAAGGTGATTGTATAACGTCCTGTAACAATAATAGCATAACTTTTCCTTTCACACTCTTTTCCTGAATTTTAAAATCCAGTTGGGTCAGAAGTAGGCAATTTCCATTCTTATATAATGTCTACTCAGACGATTTAGTTACTCAGTTGTTCTAGCATTTTGTGCTGATTCAAGCCTCATCCACCACATTTGTGGATTTACATATGATAAGGGTCTGCCGTCTTCCCAGGTGACAATGATCTGTTCAGTTTCTACTTGTTACCCTATCTGTCCCTGTACCAAGATGTCAGGAAATGAATTTTCATTTTCTCTACCATGTATCCATCACGTGGCTGTCACTGGAATTTACTCTGTCTGAACTACTCCATCCCCTGGATTTATGGCTGGTTGATGAGGTGGGGTCACTCCTGGTATAACAAAAATCTGCACCCCATTTCCTAGACTTTGGCATATGTCAGAATTAGGATTCTTGATGCAAATATTTATTCCCCATGTTATAACAATAATTTAAGAAATTATAAAATAGCTTCTCATTGGATCAAAACCTTTGGGAGACTTTTCTAGGTCAATATTCATCATCAGACCCTGAATGTAAAGGTTAAGTGCACATTTCCTCTGGCAAATATGAATGAATTTCAAACCTGATTGATCCTAGTCATGGAAACCATAAATACTTATTCCTAATGGTAGATAGGTTACTAAGACCACTCATTTCAACATCTGATATCGATAATACTCTGCTTTCCCCTTATTAGTTCCACTCATATTTCACTGGTGAAACTGAAGTGACTAGGAGTCAACAATGTATCTCTAGTATCACTGATCGCCCCGTCCTTCCTTCCCCTGTGTGATTCTTCAATGGTCCTTGAATCTTTCACCCCTGTCACTACTCTTTCATCATTATCTAAGGTGATCGGTCAACTCTGTGCCACCACCTGTCTCTTCGATCCCATGCCAACAGCACTACTGAAAACTGTCATTCCTGAGCTCATTCCATTTATAGTGAGTCTCATTAACACCTCTCTTCCCTCTGGCAATGTGCCACTACAATTTAAGATGACTGTTGTTACTAAACACAAAAAAACTATGCTAAAATACTGTTAAGGGTCTGATTTAAAACTACAAAAGCCAGGCAATTCAGAGTTAAAGCCCCCTCACACACACACTCACCCACACAAACATCCTCATTGCCCCCACTTCACCTTAGCTCCAGTGCCTAGGTATTCCAACCTGTTCCCAGAACAAATGGCGAATCTGGCCCCCAGACACAAAGACCCAGGCAAACAGGAATTATGCAGGAGATAGATAAGAGGCTAAGAGAGAAGTGTAGATAAGTATTTAAGACACTGGACTGTTATTCAGGAGATCTGGGTTCAGTTCTCAGCTCCGCCAGTTTTATTTTGGCTCTGATCCAGAAAATCATTTAAGCTTGCATTTACAGTGATGCACATGAGCAGTCCCACTGAAGTCAACTACTCATTTAAAGATGATCCCGTGCTTGCATATTTTGCTGGATCAGGGCCTTAATCTCTTTGGATCTCAGTTTCCCATCCACAAGAAAATGAGGATAATAATGTTTGTCGATCCCAAAGTCTCTTTCAGTGAGACTTAGGCTTCCAAGTGCTTTAGTTACTTAAGGCCAGATTTTTAAAGCTGTTTAGGCACCTAAAGATGCACATATGTTACTTCGAAATGCCACTAAAGTGCTTGAGCAGGTTCTGTGCCTAACAGGGGCGGCTCTATGTTTTGTGCCACCCCAAGCACAGCAGTCAGGCAGCCGTCGGCAGCTTTTCTGCGGGAGGTCGCCAGTCCCGCAGATTCAGCGGCGTTCCTGCGGGCGCTCCACTGGTCTCACGCTGTCGGCGTTCCCGCCGCCGAATTGCCGCCGAATCCGTGGCACCAGCAGACCTCCCGCAGAAATGCCGCCGAAGGCTGCCTGACTGCCGCCCTCGCAGCTACCCTGGTGCCTAACTCCCATTGCTACAGTAATTACTGTAGCACATTAATTTTCAGACAATTAAGTTTTTTGTCTGGATTCATAAGGGCTACTCTTTAATTCTGACTGACCAACAATACAGATTTAGCCCTGGTCTACACTACGAGTTTAGGTCGAATTTATTAGCGATATTCCGATTGATCTGTGCACCCATCCACACGACGAAGCCCTTAACATCGACTTCTAGGGCTCTTAAAATCAATCTCGCCACTCCACCAACGGGGGGATTAGTGCTTAAAGCGATATTGCCGAATCGATGTAGGCTTAGTGAGGATGCAATTCGACAGTATTGGCCTCCTAAATCTATCCCACAGTGCAACAGCTGACCGCTCTGGACAGCGGTCTGAGCTCGAATGCTCCGCCCAGGTAGACAGGAAAAGCCCCGCGAACTTTTGAATTTCATTTCCTGTTTGGCCAGCGTGGTGAGCTGCAGGTGAGCACAGATCTCATCAGCAGAGGTGACCTATGAAGTCCCAGAACCGAAGACGAGCTCCAGCATGGACCGAGCGTGAGGTACTCGATCTGATCGCTGTATGGGGAGATGAAACCGTGCTAGCAGAGCTAGGGTCCAAAAGAAGAAACGCCAAGACATATGCCAAAGTCTCCAAGGGCATGCAGGACAGAGGCTACAACAGGGACGCGCAACAGTGCCGCGTGAAAATTAAGGAGCTCAGGCAAGCCTACCAAAAAATCAGAGATGCAAACAACTGCTCTGGGTCACAGCCCCAGACATGCCGCTTCTATGATGAGCTGCATGCCATTCTAGGAGGTGCAGCCACCACTGACCCACCCATGTGGTTTGACTCCGTATGTGGATCATCAGAACCCACAGAGGAGCATGATGATGATAATGATGCTGAAAATAGCACACAGACACAGCAAGGAAGCGGAGAAGCCCTTTTCCCCGACAGCCAGGAACTCTTTGTCACCCTGGAGCCAGTACAGTACGAACCCTCCCAAGGCGTGCTCGATGCAGGAGAAGGGACCTCTGGTGAGTGTACCTCTGTTAAATTAATACATGTTTTATAAGCAAGCGTGTTTAATGATTAATTCGTGGCCAGTACAGCTACAGCTACTGGAAAACTCTGTTAACATGTTCGGGGATGGAGCAGAAATCCTCCGGGGACATCTCCAGAAAGATCTCCTGGATGTACTCCCAGAGCTGTGCAAAAGGTTTCTGGGGAGGTCAGCCATATCCTGTGCTCCGTGGTAACACACTCTACCACGCCAGGCCAGCAGCACGTAGTCTGGAATCAGTGCTTTGCAAAGCATGGCGGCGTATGGTCCCGGTTTTTGCTGGCATTCAAGCAACATCCGTTCTTTATCTGTGTGTGTTATCCTCAGAAGAGTGATATCATTCATGGTCACCTGGTTGAAATAGGGGAATTTTATTACGGGGGTATTCAGAGGGGCTCCGTCTCTGCTGGGCTGTTTGCCTGTGGCTGAACGGAAATCTTCCCCGCTGTGATCCACGCGGTGGGGGGAGGGGGAACAGCGAACATCTTGGATGTGTGTCTGTGTGGGGGGGGGTGGGGGGAGATTAGGTTCGCGCTGCATGTTAACCCGAAAACCGCCGCCCCTCACTTTTCAATTGCCAACCTGTTTGTTTTAAATTGCCAGCCCACGGGATGTTTGTTATGGGAAATGAGGGGGTTGCTGTTTGAAAACAATCCCACATGTTATGAAGCTTAAAGAAGCCTATAGAGTGTCTTACCATAGCTGTCTGCAAGCCGAATTCTGTTGCCCGCCAGACCTGCTTGTGTGATCTCTCACAGCAAACCGGCAGACCCTCAATATAACAGGCAAAGTGCAACCTTGGACCAAATGCACATGTGATATGTAATGTTTGGAGCATTGTTCTCTAATATGTGTCTTTTAAACTACTCCTCTCCCGTTTGTTTCCTCCCGCAGCTGCAAATGTTTCAACGCCACCCCTTTCATCACCGTCCCAGAGGCTAGCGAAGATTAGAAGTAAAAAAAAAAGGAATCGAGACGATATGTTCTCAGAACTCATGGAATCCTCCCACACTGAGGCTGCCCAGCAGAATGCGTGGAGGCAGACACTGTCGGAGTCCAGGAAGGCAGAATTTGATCGCGCGGACAAGTGGCGTGAGGAAGAGAGACAGCGGCGGGATGAAGAGAGTAGGTGGCGTCAGCGTGCAGAGAGAAGGCAGGATGCAATTCTGAGGCTACTGGAGGATCAAACGGAAATCCTCCGGCTTATGGCTGAGGAAAGGCGTAGGGTTCAGGAAAGGCCGCCTGAGCCCAGACCGCCGCTACAGCCCCTGTGTAACCAACAGCCCTCCTTCCCGAGTCCCATAACCTCATCCCCGAGACGCCCAAGAACGCGTTTGGGTGGCCTCCGTGCACCCAGCCACTCAAGCCAAGAGAACAGTCCAAGCAAGAAAGGGCTGGCATTCAATAAGTTTTAAAGTGCTGTGTGTCCTTGTCCTTCCCTCATCCCCTCCTCCACCACCCATCCTGGTGTTTCCCTTCCTCCACCACCCATCCTGGTGCTTCCCTTCCTCCACCACTTATCCCGGGAGACTGTGGCAGTTACCCCCATAGTTCTCCCTCTGTGTTTTACGAATTAATAAAGAATGCATGATTTTAAAGCAACAATGACTTTATTTCCTCTGCAAGCGGTGACCGAGCGGGGGAGGGCAGGGCGGTTTGGGTAAAGGGAAGTAGAGTGAATGAAGGGGCGGGGCTTTTCATTACTGGGGAAAAACAGAACTTTCACACAGCATTCTGGCCATTCATGAAACTGGTTTTCAAAGCTTCCCTGATGCGCAACGCACCCTGCTGTACTCTTGTAATAGCCCTGGTGTCTGGCTGCGCATAACCAGTGGCCAGGCGATTTGCCTCAACCTCCCACCCCGCCATAAACGTCTCCCCCTTACTCTCACAGATATTGTGGAGCGCACAGCAAGCAGTAATAATAATGGGAATATTGTTTTCGCTGAGATCTAACCTAGTCAATAAACTTCTCCAGCTAGCTTTTAAACGGCCAAATGCACATTCCACCACCATTCTGCACTTGCTCAGCCTATAGTTGAAAAGGTCCTGACTACTGTCCAGGCTACCTGTGTATGGCTTCATGAGCCATGGCATTAAGGGGTAGGCTGGGTCCCCAAGGATAACTATGGGCATCTCAACATCCCCAACGGTTATTTTCTGGTCTGGGAAGAAAGTCCCTTGCTGCAGCAGCTGAAACAGACCAGAGTTCCTGAAGATGCGAGCGTCATGTACTTTTCCCGGCCATCCCACGTTGATGTTGGTGAAACGTCCCTTATGATCCACCAGTGCTTGCAGCACTATTGAAAAGTAACCCTTTCGGTTTATGTACTCGCTGGCTTGGTGGTCCGGTGCTAAGATAGGGATATGGGTTCCGTCTATCGCCCCTCCACAGTTCGGGAACCCCATTGCTGCAAAGCCATCCAGTATGAGCTGCACATTTCCCAGACTCACAACCCTTGGTACAAGCAGCTTGGTGATCGCCCTGGCTACTTGCATGACAACAGCCCCCATTATAGATTTTCCCACTCCGAATTGATTCGCGACTGACCGGTAGCTGTCTGGCGTTGCAAGCTTCCACAGGGCTATCGCCAGTCGCTTCTCTACTGTGAGGGCTGCTCTCATCTTGGTGTTCTGGCGCTTCAGGGCAGAGGAAAGCAACTCACAAAGTTCCATGAAAGTGCCCTTACGCATACGAAAGTTTCGCAGCCACTGGGATTCATCCCAGACCTGCAGCACTATGTGGTCCCACCAGTCTGTGCTTGTTTCCCGGGCCCAGAATCGGCGTTCCACTGTATCAACGAGCCCCATTACCACCATGATGTCCACCTTGCGGGGGGGCCTTTTTTGATGCTGATGCTGTCCCGTCCTCGCCTCCTGTTGCTCTAGCAGCTCCCGGTTCTCGTTCTCCATATACTCCTGGACAATGCGCGTGGTGTTCATAATGGCGATAACAGTTGCGGTGATCTGATCGTGCTCCATGCTTTCCCTGGTATGCTGTTTTCAGGACAGCAGAGCGGGAGCAGAAGCGGCGGGTGGATAACAATGGTGTCAGCAATATGGCGCCCGCATGAAAAAAGGCGCGAAAGGATTTTTGGCTCCCCCCTCAGTTGCTTTCACGGAGGGAGGGGGGAGCAAGGGTTAGGCTCATTTCCTTCTAGCTGCAGATAATACAATATGCGGTGAGCAAGGGTTAGGCGCCTTCCCTTCTAGCTGCAGATGGTACAATAAGCTCTCCTGGCCCCCTCAAGGATTGAACTCGCAACCCCGGGTTTAGCGGGCCAACGCTCATACCGCTGAGCTATCCCTCTGCAGTGCTGAAGTTCCAGGCAGTTCCAGGCAGTGCTGAATCTCCCTTAAACAAAACGTAAAAAAGAGAATGACCAGAGTCACTCCCATTTATGTCCAAGCGCCCCCGGCCAGCCACACCATAGGCCGCCGGCCAGGAGTACACAAATTTCAAGCATACTGTACGATCTGCAGCTAGAAGGCAAGGAGCTTCTGCTATATGGTCCCGCGACCACAACCATTTATGGCATATTGCACCATCTGCAGCTAGAAGGCAAGGAGCTTATGCTGTGCAGTCCCGCGACTACCAGCCTCAGGCGGAATGGCCCCCTCAAGGATTGAACTCGCAACCCCGGGTTTAACGGGCCAATGCGCAGAACGCTGAGCTATCCCTCTGCCCGTATTATAGCGTGACTGAATCCCCACTAGACCTAATGTGCAGGCGTACGCTGGAGATGTATGGTAATTGTGAGCTGAGCAGGCTTCCGTAGCAAACAGGGAAACCCCGGAGACAAGGCGCGAAAAAGATTGCTTTCAAGGAGGGAGGGAGGGACGTTTGATGGCTTGACGACATGTACCCAGAACCACCAGCGACAATGTTTTCTGCCCCATCAGGCTTTGGGATCGCAACCCAGAATTCCAATGGGCGGCGGAGACTGCGGGAACTGTGGGATAGCTACCCGCAATGCAATGCTCCGAAGGTCGATGCTAGTCTCGCTACTGTGGACACAGTCAATCGACCTCATGGTCTTAATGCTCTTTAGTGGGGACACACACAATCGATTCCATAAATTCGGGTTTTAATATATCGACTTCTATAATTTCGACCTAATTCTGTAGTGTAGACGTACCCTTAGTTTAGAGGTCCATTTGTTAGTGGTACCCAAAAGTTTAACTTATGAATAAGTCTGAGGCAACTGTTTATTAATGGTATCATTAAATGGCTCATAAAAACAAAGACTCAACACATTTCTAACTTTGGATTTCTGGGTTTGTCATCTGATATTCCTGAACACAAAGTGGCTAATTATTGTTATTATTTATTTGTATTATGGTAGTGCCTAGAGACCAGGCCTCTGTTGGGCTAGGTACTGCACAAACATACAAAAGAGACACACACTCTCTGCCCTAAAGATCTTACAATCAAAGTACATGAGAAGTTAATGCTTACTTTGCTTGAACTTTCTAGTTTCTGCTATTTTATATATGCAGGAAGACCATAGTGAAATGATCCAGGTAAGTAACTGAAAGCATGTATGTGAGCAACCATCACAATGTGTTACAAATATGTAATACAAATCCCTATACTAAATAAAGAAAAGCCTCTTAATAATTTCACTATTCCCTGCACATTTTGCCATTTACCCAGTGAGAAGAATCTCCTGTCCACAATTCAAAATAAATAAATACATAAATACTAAGAAAATTAGAAAAGCCACATTGGATTTTTAAAAAGTCATCTTCTTGAGAAAAACTGCCGTTAAAACTAGTCCTTGCTATCCTAGCATATACCCTCTCTCTATTTGCAGGAAAATGGAATAATAGTTATTTGGTTATACAGTACTTAAAAAAACCCACCTACATTTCCAGTACTTTTGCCCATTTTCACAGTGGCTTATTCTGTGATAAGATAAAATTACAAGACCAAAACCATGGTACTAATAATCATGGGTCACCACAACTCCTTTACTCATACAAATTGGAAGAGGTCTTCACCCCTGCTCCAGCCGTTTATGCCAAGTAAAAGAGTCACAGCAGTGTAAAGGGGCTCTAAAAGTCCTGGATTTGACCAGGGGAAGATTCCCCCAGCTCAGGAATTGGGGGAGACAGGAATAAGGCTACCTTCTGAGGACTCTCTCACAAGCCCCGACACAGTTGGTGGGGCTAGAGACAGGAGGGACATGTCAGGGAAAGGCAGCACTGTGGACATTCAGAGAGGCAGTGCTGCCCACAGGGCAGCATGAGGAGACTTTTGTAACATAGACAAGCCCCCAGATTACACTTGAAAACAACATTCACAACTTATAGTATAACACTTTCTCAATTAGACATTAGGGAATGTGGTGCAAGTGCATGTTCAGACCTTGTCATGCAAAGACAATGCAAATGTGTGTTTAACTTTGCATACTGTGAGTAGCCTCATGGACTTTAACAGGACGACTCAGTGTGTAAAGCTCACCACATGTGTAAATCTTTGCAAGGTCTGGGCCTTAAGGAGATTTCAGACCATGCATGTTTGCTCCTGTAATGAAATGGCATTCTAAAGGTCAACATCTCTACCAGTCTCAACCTGGTTCCTAAAATGGCCCCCAATAGTTTTGTGTGATCTACTGTTTGCAAGTGCCAATGGTTGTTCACACATGCAAATCAGCTAGCTGATTTGATTACATTATCCAAAAAATAATGCTTGGCACAATTTCAGTGGCTAGTTTTGATACTTCTGCCCAAAAGTCCTCATGGTGTGCTATGAAAACACGATATGAAAATCAAACCATTTGGCATGTTTATCTATTTAAAATGCTAAGAAGCACTAGTGCACATTACAGCCGGCCAATTAAAAAAAAAAGTAGCATTTTTCATATAATTGGATTTGAACCAAAACCCTTATTTGACCTCCCCAAATTCTGGAAATGTACAAGAGTCTGAATTCAGAGCCAGAGCCAAATTTAGCTACTGGTTCTTGTTACAATAATGAGCCAGCTTAAAAGCCCTCACCTGAATTTCACCTATGCTTCCGATAGGCTTAAACCTTTAAGCCTTCCATCCAGCGAGGAGCTCTGCACAGGCTCAGGGACTGCCTGCATTGAGCTCCTTATGGATAAGGGCTTAAATTAGAAGTGCAAGTAGCCCCAAAATGCAAAAAATGTATATTTCTGCCTTTCTGCTATTTAGTAACAGCCAAAATGTTTGGGCTTTTTAATCTATAAAAACATTTACATGCAGGTTAAGATCTTGTATGCCAAGTCTGAGTCCAGAGTGAATTAATATAGCCAAGTTATACACTGCTGAAAACAGAGCTTTGTAATAGAAACTCCCTTATGCATGAATGACCCTGCTATAGTACTCATCATCTCTGGCTAGGATCGTGATTTGCTTTCCCCCCCCAGTTATCGGTTGTCCTGTTCGAGATCTAATATTTAACCATGTGATATTATAATAAATAACTCTCAATAATATACTTTCTGTATGCTAAGCTAGAATATTTGAAGAATTTTATATCACCTCTGAAAACATTTATCAGATATAGTGTTTACTAACATGAGTATTCCCATTTTTATCAGTGTTACTCCACTGAGGTCAAACTGGTATAAGTAAGAGGAGAGTCTGGCACATAGTTCTTAAAGAATCTTAGACAATAGGGCAGGAGGGGAGCTCAAGAAATCATTTAGTCCATACCCACTGTGCTGCAGCAGGACCAAGTATATCGAGACCATCCCTGTCAGGTGTTTGTCTAATCTGTTCTTAAAAACCTCCAATGATGGTGATTCCACAACCTGGCTTTGAGGAAAAATGCTCCAAAAAAGCCTCTCAGATGAATAAGTGGTATTATTTCTACTAGAGCTGATTGAAATGTTTTGAATAAAAAAGTTTCTGAGAAAATGTAAACATTGATTTTTTTATTGTTTCCTGAAAAAATGTCATGCCCTTTTGATTAAATAAAAAATAAATTAAAAGACTATCAAAATGGCTAACCAAAAATTCTAAAACTCTGTTCGAATTTTTTTTATCAAAAACGGTATGAAATTTAAAAAAAAACACACCTCAGAACAAAAACTTGGAAATCTTGATTTTTTTCCCCACAAAACAGGTTTTTATTTTTCAGCCACCTCTAAGTTGCACCCACCAGTGACTGCAAACATCCAGATAAGATGGTGATGGTAATAAGTCGTACACCTGATGATAGTAAATGTTGAAGGACTGGGCCCTAGATTCTCCTAGTACAGGAAGAGTACTGGCCGAATTACAAACTCAGCAAGACCTGACATACAAACCTGGACAATAAAACTTGTTTTACTGAGAAAGTAGATTGGCCAGGACATTGAGGTCATTAGCTGTTTTATAGCATCTTTAGCTGGAACATCCTCCAGAGACAAGCAAGTTTAAGTCTAGGGTTCCACATTTCTCCTTTTGTGCTGCAGAATAAAATCTTCACAACATGTTAAAGTTGTATCCAAAGTAAATGCAGAACTTTGTAAAGGCCTTGAAAACTTGCAAAATGAATATTCTTGAAAACGTGGAGAGGTGCCCCCCCCACAAGCATTTAATATCACATCCAAGAATGCTGCCACGGGGTTCTCTACTCACCGTTGGGGTGACTCCTTGTAGCTGCACCTGGGGAATAGCTCTGCCCAGTCACACACCCCTTTTTGTTTCTCACTCACAGTGCAGCTTCTCTCACGCTGCAGGAGTTGCAGTGCATCCTCTTTGTGACTCCCTCTTCGTAGCTTGGCCCTCGAGCCTTCCCCTTCTGGATTATCAACATCTCACTCAACTGGCTGACTAGGTATTGTTCTCAGCAGCCCTTCAGTTCAAAGCTATGCCACTTCCCCAGTGGCTGGTAGGGGAACCAGGCCTGCTCACTACTCTGGGTTCCAGCTCAGGGAGCCTTGAATCAACAGTCAAGGTCTGCACCATCCCAAAACTTGCTTACATTTCCCTGAGCCTTTTCCTACTCTACCTCTATCAGGCTTCTGCTTCACCACCGCTCTGAGTAAACCCTTCCCTCAGAGCCAGGATCCTACGGCTTCTATTCTTCCCCTGGGTTTCTTCCTTTCCCTCTCTAAGCAAGAGAGTGACTTCAGACTTCCATACTGCAGCCTCCTTTCTGTTACATACTGCCTCACTTTATACTGCCCCTCCCCACACACACACACTCTCCTGCTTTGCTCCTCAATCAGTGCTTGCTCATCAAGCCTAACTCGTGGCTTATCTGGTTACTTCAGACTTTGTAGCCAGATTAGCCCTTTCCAAGCTAGTGTGGGATGAACAGATGCCAATAGTGCAATACCCTGTGCAGTTACTGGGGCAGGACTTGAAACCATGAGTCTAAAAACAAGAATGAAATCAGATAACGCATACACAAGGACACTATCTATACAAACACTTCCACAGCCTGGTTTTTAGTGACATCTCAGCATAGAGTTCTTGCTGCATTGAGTATTTAGTGGCATCCTTCTGTCATGTCTATGTCTGGAATTCTATTTCTGGTCCTGAAGTTTGCTTTCAACATTATTGATCATATAATCTTGCTCTATGACCTGGAACATGTCTGCCAACTGTGTTTGTTGTGTTACAAGTTTTAAAGTCACAAAGGAAAGTTACTGTCATGAGCTTCAGGAAAAAGTCATGTCGTATTGTTAGTAAAATGCATTAAAGTGCATTAGATTTGGCCATTTGCCAATCATCACCTATTTACTTTTGCAGGATTAAATAATCTGAAAGTGCTGACACTAGATTAATTGTTGGCCTTGTGATATCCAATTATCCTTTTCCTCTGAGCCATGCAGTTCTGGCACTGACTCTGTATTTTCAACATAGAACACACAATCCATTTCTGAACAGCAAGAGTAGTTTGATGCTGAATTTTTTTCTTATTGTGGTTGTCAGTGATGACCACTGTAATTAAGGTTCGGGGAAAGCACAGAAGCTGGAATTCAATTTCTCATCTGCTCATAACGAAAGCAAAAAAAATATTTGGTAATTGTCAGTTCTTGGTCTCATCCTAACGTTGGGATTGGTTGGTTGGTTGTAAGTGTGAGAAAAATGAGTTCAGCTACTGTACAGTTTATTTCCGTGCCACCCCCTTTCCATGAAAGGAGCTCCCATTAAACATCCATAAAGCCTCCTCACTTCAATTCTTCAGATCCCTCCTTAAAACTTTCCTCTGCTAAAATGCCTACAAATAATTCAACCATTGCCATGCAGCTGGTGTGTGGCTGCTACTACTTATGCTGATCAGCATTGTTTCATTGTTACCTTGTTGCTTCCTCAGTCCCTGTTCTGAAGAACTTGGGTCCTGACTGGGGTCCCACGGAGCGACTGTAATTCAAATAATAAATAATAAAGATAAAGATAATATGACTAAAACCCACTTTTTCCTACATGTTCTAATTCAATTTTTTTTCTGTTTTATAATTGAAAACTAGTCGAAGCTAAATCTAAAATAGATAAGTCCTTGATAAAGAAAGGACTTGAAACAGGAATTAATTCAGCAAAGTTCTATGGCCTGTGTTATGCAAGAGGTCCGACTAGATGATCACAAAGGTCCCTTCTGTTTTATAATCTATAGACATATAAACAATATGCCTCGCTTAAGACTTTCTGGGGCCAGATCCTCAGCTGGTGTAACTTCTTATAGCTTCACTGAAGTCAACGGTGATATGACAATTTATATCAGCCGAGAATCTGGTTCCCTGAGTTTAGGCTGCTCAATGGTGTTTTAGTTAAGGCCACCCTGGGCAACGGGTGAAGCTTCCCCTGGGGGAGGCTAGCTCCCTGTCCTGCCTCTTCCACCCACAGCCCCGCCACTTCTGCCCATGGCTCTGCCCATACTTCATCCCCGCTCCACCCCAGTCCCCCTCCCCGCTCGGCCCCCCCCTGCAGCCACTCGCCACGTTCCTCCTCTCCTCTACCTGTCCCCTGCGAGGCCCCCACCACCACCGCATCCTTCCTCTCCTCCACAACCCACTTCCTCCGAGGCCCCCAGCTCTCGCACTCTCCATGTCCCTCCTCTCCTCCACCCATCTCCACCATGAGGCTCCCCCGCCCGTCATTCCCCGCATCCCTCTTCTCCTCCACACCCCGCCAACCCCGCAGGGTTCTCACTGCCCACAGGGACACAGTGAGCAGGTAGTGGGGGAGGCTTGCAGGGTAGGGGGGTGGAGGAGAGGAGGGATGTAGTGAGCAGTGGGAACCTCCAGAGAGGGGGTGGAGTCGAGGAGAGGAAGGACTCAGCCATGCAGTGGCAGGCAGTGGGTCCTCGGGGAAGGAGTGCAGCAGGGACAGGAAGAGGCAGAGCGCAGGTGACACCATGGCCGAGGCATCCAGTGGCAGGATGGCAGTGGCTGCGCCAGAGGAGGCTTAGCCTCCTCATGCCTATTATACCTGCTGCCTATGGCCACTTTCATTTAAAAAAAGACAATTAGAGATGCACTGCAAAAATTATCAATGTATTTTTAACTTTCCCTTTTGTCCCCCCACTTTCTTTTTTAAAGATGACATGGAATTTAAGTGCAGTAGTACAATTAAGGGTCAGAAACTCAAGACTCAAAAATCAAGAAATTCCAAATGTTGCGATTACACCACAACTTCAGTTTAGCTGTGTTGCACACATACAAAATTTCCTATTTTGTCTTATTCAGTTACAGGTTTTTGTGTTTGTTTGTTTTTTATGCCAGAAATTATACAGGACTATGGCCAAGTTAACAGTAGGGCAGAAAACATAACTTTTGTAATGTTCTGACTTTGAATTCTGAGAGCTTGACTTCTCAGCATTAACATAACATAATAATTCTGTTTATTTCCATTTCATAATATCGCAATCTCCATGGCATGGTCAGGGACCATGTAGCTAGACAAAACCTTCATTGAAAGCCTCAGTTAAACAGAAAAACCTCTCTGAAATGTCAAGTTTATTTTTACAGAGATCTTGTGCAAATAAAAGAACATAAAACAACCAAATTCAATTCAGTTTCTGGCCACATTCCCTTTCTATGGCTTGATCTTCAGTCACCAAAAACAAACTCCAAACCCTTTTAAAACAAAAAATAAAATAATAGAAATAGGGCAGCTCATCAGTCTCTAGTGTTGCCTATCCTAACACCTGGACAGCAGGCCCCATTTCTCCCCTGAGTGACGTCGACTCTTTTAAGGCCATGAGCCTAATAAGGCTCAGTTCTACCTGATCACTTCCCAGCTGAGAGGACCTCCCTGATTTGACTCCAAAATCTGCTCCTGAGATTTAACTAAAAAACAAAAACAAAAGTTTGGCTCAACAGGGGCAGACTCTATGGGCATCACTGGCCAAAATGCATTATGGTTAAGGAGGTACAAAACTCATACACTCCCTTATAGTCCTCTACAGGGGTTATTCCTATAAAGGAGGACTGCAGAATTGCAATTGGGTATTCTTTAAGTGGGATTATTAAAATTTGCTCCCATAATCTCATGGCAGGGTATGTCTCTCTTGCTATGTACTTGAACTGTCCCTAGCACAAGGCCCTGATCTCATTTGGGACCTTCAGGCACTACTATAATACAATTCAGTAATAATAATATTCTCTACACAATTATAAGGGGATCCTGGTTCTGTTTTACATTGACACAGAAACTTATGCACACTGCAGTTTATACATAATTGCACAAGTGCAAGCGTCCGCTTCGGGGACTTTCCTTATAACTAAAATCTATTTTTATACCTAAAAATGAAAGTATGGTGAATACAGAGGGCAGCTCAAAATAGCACAGATATCGTTCTGACTTCTTTAGCCTGCCACTGCTTATCTCAGTCTGAAATGCACTGCATCTGCCATCACGTTTTGGCTACATTCAGATCCCACTGTCTTTAAGTCCCTTCACGGTTTGGCACCTCCTTATTTTTAGAGGCCATCACTTAATACACATTGTCCTAAACTACAAGCTTAGATCACAGGATACCAACTTGTTAATGGCATCCAAATATTAGCTTGGGTCCATGGGTTTTAGAGTGTTCCATGTATTTGCTTTGCTACTGTGGAATGAGCAGCTTTTTAATTTTTGTCTAGCCTTGTTGTCGCCTGTGTTTAAGTACCAGCTTCAAACACATTTGTTCGCTTTTGCATTAGATCCTCTCTGACCTGCTGATTTGTTTATTTTTGTTGTTGATTTGCCCATCTGCTAATGTTTGTTTTGTCATTTGTTTACTTCGAGTTAATGTTTCTTTGATTTTATTGTAGAGCACTATGAGGTCCTAAATGATACAGGCATGAATAAAAATAAATGATGGTTATTTATCATTATTATTATTGCAGTTGGCCAGGTTTTAGCTCACTAGAGAGGCTGTGGGATTCTGGGGCCTTTGAATTGTTATTTTCAATCTTGGGGAGATTTCTAGTTTCCTTTCAATATTTTGCTGCAGTAGTGGAAAAGAGCATGCTCCTCCCTAGTGTTTAGCTATCTAATAAAATTGTGTTTTGACTTTACCTCAGCATGTAATGAGTCATAGGTTAGGAACGATGGGTCACCTTTTCTAAAGTGCACAGGTGCATCGAATGCCTAAGCTCCATCTTCAAATGTGACGTAGGCATTCAGAAGCCACAGTCTCATTGAAAGTAAATGGGACTTAGGCTCCTAAGTCACTTAGGTGTTTTGCAAATTGTATTCATCAAGGCTATAGCTAAGAAAGGAGCAAATGCACATAAAGTTTATGAAAACCTTATTAAGACAAATCTCCTTCAGTGTCTCTATGTACCTTCTGTTGGCAGTGCAGCAGCACAACATCTAAAATAACAGTGTGGGACTTAGGGGGAGTGGAATAAGTAAAATCAGGCAGGTTACAGGGGAAAGGAATAAGATTAGACATGTTAATCATTTTCTATTTCCTCTACCAATCACATAAGACCTTAAAGGCTGAATCATCACTATGAACCCTATAACTGACTCATCTACAAGATTTCCTATTTGTGTTCTGAACTCTGGTGAATTTTTCAACATCCTCCTTCTTTAGTTTTAAAATTTGAAAGCATTGCAGTCGGAATCCTTCATCTGCTGGTAAAAGATTTGTCCTATTAGTGAGAACACAGATCCATTTCTAATTCAGAACAGTTCTGCTACATATTCTCTAGTACCATTAAAAACTGCTGATTAACCAATGGACCAATGGATCTCCATGTGCTATGCAGCTGTCACATCAGATGTTTTCTCTGTCACAATTGGTATGTAATTTTGCTGGGTTTAAGTGCAGAAGAGGGGCATTTCCTTGTGATAGCACAAATAATTCATCATACTCTATGGCTCAAGATTGTTATGAGGAAGAGAAATATCTCACAGTTATATTGTGGTTCATCCTAAACCTGACAGGAGAGTGGCTGGCATATATAGTGGAAGTTTGATAAAATATTTTAAAATCAGACATAGAAAAAGAATTGCAAAAGAAATTCTTCTTCAAAGTCATCTTGTGCTGAATTATTTCTCTTAGTTAAATGCTCTGTTAATGTATAGAAAGCATAGCAGATCTGCCATGAAATGTGTGTAAAAACAACATAATCACTCATTTCATAGGAAAAAAATGTTTTTCACATTTGTTTTGTTTTCTTTTCTTTTTTTCAGAAACAGAGAGAATCATGTCCTATAGAAAACAGTATAAAACGAACGTTGCAAGCTTTGCTTCATTATGTGTTACATTGTAGTTTTATGCATGTACGCTGTGTGAACAAGAGGGTTAAAAGTTAAACAGTAGCCTAAGGCTAACACACTTGGAAGCTGAACAGGTACAAAATAGGCTTTTGTTGCTTTCAAACTATTACTGTATGTCTTTAGCAGAAACTAACATAACAGGCATCTCTGTGTGCAAAAATGTATTTCCTTACGGTTCCAGGTATGAAATGGGGCTATTTTAATAGCTGAAGTGCCCATATGACCTTTAATCCAAAGTCATAAATTTGTCAGTGTCTGAAGCTGGCAGGATATCACTCTTAATGAGGCTAGTTTTTAGGACTTTGTATTTCAGGAATACTAGCTCAGAGTACTCAGAGGGTAACCTAAAATTAATTCAGAAGTACAGTACTGGTAAATCATTATGGAAAAATAAATTAGGAAATCTAGTGACTCGAGCACTATTACAATTTTCAATAAAATAATGGAGAAATGGGGAAGGACCGCAAGATCAGATTATTCTACTTTTCATAATATGATAAATAACTAGTAGTCATGTTTATGTATAATGAATTACAATCCTGCTACATTTACCTTAGTAACATTTTACAGAGGTTGTATTTTACTCCCAACTACCAATTATGTCATCATCCTGGCATTTACCTGGACATAATGATACACGGCAAACCCATTCTTGTAACATAATTCATTGCTTAAAAGTGTTTGTAAAGCTATACAGCATCCTATATACACATAATGACTTGGATATTGCTATTAAATTTTACAGATTAAAGTTTAGTAAATCTTAAAGTCTTACGCTGGTTTCCATGTTTCTTATTAATCCTAAAGGAAAAGATGTTCAGCTATTTAAATGTCAATAACTATGTAACCCCCCCAATAAGAAAGCAAGCAAGCAAAAAAGAGAGACAATGTAATTCATTATACAATTGCTACGCAATAACATACGTATCCTTGTAACTTAAGTGCTAAAATGTACAGGGATTTTAATGGTTTATATGGCACATGATAAGACATTATATTTACCACCACAATATTGTTTTTGATCATTAAACACCAAGATGAAAAATGCATACTTTTCTTCACACCTTTTTATAGCAGTTTTTATTTCCACAGAACTCAAAATCCTGGTAAGAAATATCTATTGTAACATTATCTTACATTTATTCAATTTAATTTCAGTTTGAGAAGGATAGCATATAGATCTTTTTATAAGCTTGTAAGGTCACCAAATTTAAATTAAAGTGACCTCTTTTAAAGCACATTAATAAAAGTACTATGCAGAGGGAAATTTAATATGAATGGTTAAAATGCATGGAATTCTGATTTTACTGTCAAACAGCTCAATTAAACAAATTGAATTTTTAAGCAACAAAAGGGAATTGAATCAAATTAGAAACAGAGTGGGATCTGAAATGTGGACATTTATGAGTGATAGTCACAGGGCCCTCCAGCAGCGAGTTTTCTTTATTTGTTGCCTCAGCAGTTAGAAGGGGTTGGCAGGCTGCAACACAAAAGGATAAAAATGTTCACCATTGAAACACAGTTTTTGGCTCCCAATAAATCATCTGTCACTTCATCACAGCCCAGTAGATAATGAGCAATAAAGTTTTCACACTCAGGGAATGAGGAAGCAGACACAAGAAATACAGCTAAAGCTGCCGTCTTCCTTTTCTGTAAACGCAAGGTGCTTTGTGTAATACATGACCTCTAGATTTTGGGGAAAGAATAATTCCAGCATTTGTAAAATAAGCAGTTTGATGCATTAAAAAAACAACACCCCAGTCTGATCACATTACCTAGATCCTTTAATGAAAGAAATAACGACTTACATATACATATGAGCTGTAAGTATACCTCAGGAAATGATTCCAGGCTGTACATTAGCCTTAAAGGTGTCTGGCTACTGTTAGCAGCGAACACTTTTGGCAATACAATAAAGTAGTACAGTAATTTGAAAAGTGACTATTTTAGGAAATTCAGCAGGCCATATTAATTTTAGTTTAGAGCCCAATACTTGAGGTTTCCTCAACTACCATTCCAGTTACTGGGGGTTTAGAGTGCTCAGCATCTCTCTGGTAGATGTCAGCACTTGCAGAACTGGGCCTCTACAGAGCTAATATATATGATTTAAATGTAAATAGCATGTCAAGATAAAGGTATATTATATTCAATTGGTCTTATCTTTACCTGGATATTTTAAGTAAAGCTTGGCTCATTTACAGAATTTTACCTTGCTATGCTATTTCTTAATTGCTGTGCTTGTACTTGTTGATGTAACAACACCAGAAAAATTGTTGCTTCTAAGTTCATGATCACTTTTTTACTCTGAAGTTTCAAGTCATTTCAGGTCCCTCGGAGTTCTAAGCAGGCTCATAATTCAAATTTCACATCAAAGACACTTCAGCAGGGGTACTCTGGATGGTTATGTACAAAGTCTAGTTCACTTGCAAAATGTAAAACTGAGTATCAGTTAAAAAGTAACAATGTAGCCCAAAAAAACACATAAAACCTATCATACATTGATTAGCATTACTTTATGCCAGCATTTGAAGTGATTTGCAGTAAAATGTCAGACATTCTTGTCATATGCAAATTGACAAATTAATGCTTGCATAATATGTCAAGGTAGAAAAATATGCAAATAAACTTTGGTACAGTATGTATTTTTGTCATCATCTTAAATAGCTAATTAGCAACATGAAAGGAAATTGAACTCTCCTATTTTCTGAATTGTATGTCAGCTAAGTAAGCACAGGAGTATGTTTATTCTGTTATGTATAAAGATGAACAATTAACAGATATGTTTTACTGCACTGCCAGTAACGGTCTGCAGCCCATAAAGGTCATTTACTGGCTTACATAGTTAAATATTTAGGTAAAGTTAAATTAAAATAATAGGTTGACAATTATAAATGAAAAGGCCAAATTCTACTCTCTGTTACACTCACATAAATCCAGACCAGTCCCAATGACATAAATGGAGTGAGTTGCTTTGGATTTACATCTGTGTAAGAAAGAGCAGAATTTGCCCCCAAATGTCCAAAATGAATATTGAAGTCAAATATATGAAAAAGGCTTTTAAATAGCTCAAAATCTATCTTAGTTCATTAACAAAGCTGAACATTCTGTGTGGAGGTCTATTTTGTATTCTCTCTCTTTTTTTCATATTAAAGTTGTATTATTTATACCTAATGTAGTTACGTTGTACAATACACGAGCAGAGTTTGTTTAGCAACAATGGTGAAAAAATATTTGCTACAGGGGCAGTCTGGCAATATTGCTTGTTAAGGCATGCTATTTGTAAGCAAATTTATATGAAAACTATGCAATGTCTAATACTAAACTACTCCAGCCCCAGACTGAAGGGTGATTTTACAAACGTCCTGCAGCACTCAATCATTCCTTCATTTTAATGTCTTTATTTTATGATTTTGTTGATGAAATACTACTTACCCAGTGCTCAAAATTCCTTTTAGGCTGCAGGCACTGGCTAGTTGACATGGCAAGCAATATTTTACAGCTATATATTTCAGCTTTCTCTGTCCAAGTTGGAGGACATAGTAGCCAAGATGGTTTTTCATAGTAGAAATATATTTTCATATTTATTTATTGATTTGACTAATGTATCTATTTTTCAATTCACATGCTTATGTTTCAATCCATTAAAGTGATTCATGTTCAAATAATATGTTATTGCAAGTACAAAGAGGAGATAAAGCCACTGTATACTGGCTATAATGCAAGAAGAAAAATAATAAAAATCCATTGCATGATTAAATATAGTTTTTAATCCCCAAATGATCAAAAGTAAAATGATGTTTTTAATTATTTTTAAATAAGTTTTTTTTAAAAGTAATATGCAATTACTTATGAAATAAGTTCTCCAGAAATAAATATTCCGTAGATATTTCTTATCCAGACTAAGTACTCAGTGTAAATTTACCATACGGCATCAAATTACCATCAAAATAAAAATTCAGAAGGGTTTTAATTATTTAATATAGGGAATTGAATAGCAACTGGTAATGAAATGTTGAGCCTTTCACCTCCAGGTCATGGGTTGGAATACAGACCAGACAGATAGTGGCCAGAAGTTGTAATTACAATAACTCGTGGCTGTTCAGTACCTTGTGTTAAATGAGTTGTTGGTCTTAATCCAGTTTCTAGTGGGAAGATGTCCACATTAAAAAAACAACACCACACCATCTATTGGAGGTCTGAATGGGCATGAAAACTGAACTACCCTTTTACACATGCAGACCCTCTGAACAGGACTCAGGCAACCTTGTAGTAGAGTCGGAGCATTCTGGAATTTTGGAGGGAGGTGGCATCTTAATTTCTCCATCTCCATCTGCTGCAACTCCTGTTTTTCCCCACCCTCTGCCCTCATTATCCTGGGCTCCACCATTACCTTAATACGAGCCCAAGGAATCTTAGACATCAAATCCTCTTCTTTCCCCTGCCCAAGCCTGAAGTGTGTCTATGTGCAATAGTAGACCTTCTTCTCCTCACCCGCCAGGCTTCTCTGAGCAGACCTGTACCAGCTTCCTTGCCGCTTTCTTGCCTGCCTCCTAGCTGTCCTCCCTTGTATACTGTTGTGCTTCACAGAGGTGGATAGATACAGCTAGCAAAGGGAGCAATATGAAGATGCAAGGAGGAAGAGTCCAGACCTCTAAAGAGTTTAAAACTACAGGCAAAAAACCCTGAACAAACCTTCTTTTCCAACCCTGCTCCTAGGTATGAAGCAGGAAAGCCCAGTGATGGGTTTTCTTCCTCCACATTCCTACTAGGTGCTAGTAGGTGCTCCTTTTTATTTCTCCTTCCTGCCTCTCATTGACAGAGGTGGGAAACTCAACTGGGGAGCATATCCAAGCACTGCTGGCCAGGAAAGAGATGATAGCATTGCAGGGTTCCCCTACTTACAGCAGTAATCTTCTTTAAAAATCATGGAGTCCACTCTGACTGCTCACCCACCACCTTGCCATATAAGCCACTGCATCCAATTACAAAAGGCAAGCCAACCGAATGATTCTGCCAACATTAACAGCGGCAAAATAATTAACAATGTTGGCATTAACTTGTCATCATTATGTTCCAGAAGTAACATTGTATTGGGACTAATGGGGGCGGTTTATACCTCCACTTGGAAAGTGTCACAATAATAAGTTTAATGGGGTGCTTGCACTTCCTAGAGCCCCATAGTAACAGCACCCCTGACTGGTCGGGACACTTGATTTTGCGGGTGCTGATATTAGATTGTAAAAGTTTGGTTTAACAGCTTGCATGATCACTTTGCTATAGAAAAGCCACACATCAATAAGAGATAGATCTGGACAAGAATTCTGGATCCCAGAATTCTGGAACTTTGCAGAAGTTCAAAACCACATCTAGATTTGGATTTGAACTTCCAGATGAGGCCAGTCTCTGATGACACCCCCTGACTGCATCATCTACACACAGTGCAGCATTAGGAATGAAGTAATTGCTGGCCTATATTTTCAAAAATTACTAATGATTTTGATGTTCCCAACATGAGACACCTTGAAGGGGCCCAATTGTCTCTAATATCCTGGGACCAACTCAGCTATGTCAATTTAACTTAGATATTGTGTGAGGGTTTTTATTATTATTTATTTCTGTATAGTGTGTTGGTGGGGCTGGGACAGAAGATGACAGTATAAACATTTAAGCTCTTTCACCCACTAGTGCTAGAATATTGGTACTGCTCCCTAGAGTTGAACTTCTGGGACATTATAACAGCTGTAATTCTATCACTGTGTCTGTCTCCTTTCCTTTCCTTAAAGAGGAAAACTCTAGTGGATACCAACCTGTTTTTTCCCAACCCACTGCCCCCATTATCAGATAATCTATTTCTGTCACTTCTACCCCACGTCTCACATTCCCTCCACCCTTCAATGCTGGATACCTCACTTGCCCTTTCTAGACCCTATTTTGTGCTATCCATGAGTATTTATTGGTGGTTGGGGAACCATAATAGTAGCTCACATATGAGCTAAGTGAATTAACTCAGCTCCTGCTCTTAAGTGGTTCAACATTCCAGACAAGATAACTCTTTTCCCACACAAACCAGTTAAAGCAATATCACTGTATCTACCTGGACATCGCTGTAATAGCTCCTGTGGAGATGTTCTACTATATCACGTCTAGAAATGACAGTGACCATTTATTCATCTGTTTAATTTTTCTCTTCCTCCTACTAGCTGTTCCTCTTGCTTTTGCTGTTCTCTGAAGAGCCTCTTCTTCTCAGGGCTACACTAGGGGAGGGGGTCGATCTACGATACGCAGCTTCAGCTACATGAATAACGTAGCTGAAGTCGGCGTATCGTAATCGACTTACCTGACCATGAGGACGGTGGCGAGTCGATCGCTGCCGCTCCCCCGTCGACTCCGCTTCCGCCGCTCGATGACGTGGATTTCCGGAGCCGATGGGGAGCGCGATCGGGGATCGATTAATCGCGTCTTAACGAGACGCGAAAAATCGATCCCCGATAGATCGATTGCTACCTGCCGATCCGGCGGGTAGTGAAGACAAGCCCTTAGGCCAGGTCTACCCTGGGGGGGGGGGGGGCGTTTCCGACCTACGATACGCAACTTCAGCTATGTGAATAGCGTAGCTGAAGTCGGCGTATCATAGGTCGACTTACCTGGCCATGAGGGCAGTGGCGAGTTGACCGTTGCCACTCCCCCGTCGACTCCGCTTCTGCCTCTTGCCGAGGTGGAGTTCCGGAGTCGACGGGGAGCGCGTTCCGGGATCAATTTATCGCATCTAGACAAGACGTGATAAATCGATCCCCGATAGATCGATCACTACCCACCGTGAAGACGTACTCTTAGTAGCTACCCCACTCCAAAGGCCTGTTTCTTCACAAGATTCCTCAAGGACATTTACTCTCTCTTAGGGCTTGTCTACACTACCGCTGAGGTCGATGTAACTTACATTATTTAGTGGTATGAAAAAACCACACTTAAAGTGGTGTCTACAGTGTGCTATGTCAGCAGAAGACACTCTCCTGCCGACACAGCACATCTTCACCAGACGTGCTACATCGGCGCAGCTGCAGCATCAATACAGCTGTGCCGATGTAGCATGGTTGTGAATACAAGTCCTTAGTGTCACTTTGCTGTCAACCATGGTTGTGCCCAGCCCTGCACTCCCAATAAGGCCCTTCCTTCCACACTCACTCATGGTACTGATAATGATGTGACTGTCCTAAGATCCCAGCTACAGCCCGGACACAAAAGCCATCGTGCTTCACAGCAACACAGTACCCCAATAAGCAATCTCCAAAACCCCAGACCAGAGTCTTGGCACTAAGAGTTAAACAAGACAGAAAAAAGTACGTCACTGCACTGTTACTGCCAAGACTGAACTAAATCCCTAGCCACAGCCATGGCAGGGTGACAGTTAAATATGCCAGATGAAGATCTGGCCATATCCTTCCCAGCTGGGACATGCCCTCACACACCACACACAATTGGTGGTGGAATCCCCATCCTTAGAGGTTTTTAAGGCCTGGCTTGACAAAGCCCTGGCTGGGATGATTTAGTTAGGTTGGTCCTGCTTTGCACAGGGGGTTGGACTAGATGACCTCCTGAGGTTTCTTGCAACCCTAATCTTCTATGATTCTATGATTACTTTGCATGAATATGATGATAGAAAACTAATTTTAAATTTGACTCAAATCAGTAATTTTAGAAAGGCCTGATTTATCTATCAGTGATGTCTCAGGCAAGGCTTGATTTGAATATGTGACAAAAGAAAAGCTTTAAAATGCCCTCATCCTCCCAGCCTATCTATTCTAAATCCACAAACCGCCCCCACCTGAGAGAATGAAAGGACCAATGATTTGATTTTATTCCCATTCTTCACTCCAATTCACACAGTCAGGAATTTTAGAGGATGAATTCCACTTAGTAGCATCACTTCTGTTGCATCAAAAGCTAGTTTTTTGTTTTGGTTTGGTTTTTGCTTATCATTTTAGCAATGGCTGGTGGGAGAAAGAGGTGTGATGAGAGACTATAAAGGGGTGACTGGAGCTTAGAGGTGTTAGGCCAGATTTGTAAAAGTATTTAGACAACTAAAGATGCAGATAGGCAATTACAGATAGGATTTTCAAATGCATCTACGTGTCTGACACCTATTGAAACCAATGGGAGTTAGGTGCCTAGACACTTTTGAAAATTCCACATGGTGCCTATCTGCATCTTTAGGTACCTAAATACCTTTAAAAATCAGGCCCTTAGTCCAGCCGTAGCCAGGTTAGGAGAGAGTGCTACTAGATCCAGGCCCTACCTGGTTTTACTTTATGTCTGTCCTGATAAATGCAGCCTGGTTACATACTGTAGCTTATTTTTTCTCTTTGGTCAGTTTTTGTTTGCTTTGTTGTCTAATAAACTATTACTTTTAATCAACAAGAAGGACTGCTTCAACACTGGTCCAAAAGGGGAAACCCAAAGTCTCACAAGTTGTCACCTAGAGCAGAAGTCAAGCCCCGCTGGGCATTGTAGTCAGTAGTTTTGTTTCTGCAGCTAGAATAAAGTAGTTTTATAAGCAGGTGGAATGTACCATCAATTGCTTTAAACAAGGGACAAAATATTACAGTAGTGGCTCTGAATCATTATGGACCTGGCCCTGATTTGAAAGGTGAACTGTTTCATTCCCAACACCAATCACCTGAGCCAGCCCAGTGCCTTCAGCTATTGAGTGTTATCCCTGTCTTTCTATGCAGTGTCCCACTCTGCAGTGTATAAAGCAAGAAGACACAAATTATTGATGACCATTGTCAAGAAATCCCGAGAAACTACAAAACGTGCTTTAGGCCCACGTCTTCTATTAAGTTACTGTAATGATTGGCAGGTACCTGTTTATATGACAACCTCTGATGTTTTTTCATACACATGTGCAACAACACAGTACCATAGTAAACTTAGCACCAAATCATACACACACACTCTTACACTGATTGTCGTAATAATCATTGTTATAATAACAGACCAGTGAAATAAACACCTCTCCTAATTATAAGGATCAAATGAGGTTTTATTGTGAAACAACAGACATCAAGCTCACAATAAAGTTTGCTTTGTGGCATAATATCATGATACAATGAAAACAGAGAACAAGATGAATGATGACATAATAGTACTGTGTATGTTTTAATTAGCTAAAGGTAACCAAATGAGGTTTGCCACTATTATATTAAGGTCAGATCTCCACATGGTTTCATCAACATTATATTAAGACAAGCAAGGTGATGCTAAATTGGAGTTTAAACCTAATCAACATAATTAAACAGAAAGTAAGAACATGTGTTTAAAGCTACACCTATTTTACTGATCATTCTATTTGCATTAGTCTTGTACAGTAAATATTAGCACCAAAGAAATGTTAATTAAATTGTTCCCATACAAACAGAACAAAAAAGCCTCATCTAAATTGGTATTTTTTTAAATGGCTGCACTACATCTTAGCCTTTTGTAGCATAATCCATTTCAAATGTGTATTGAAATTATGTTAAATAGTCTAATACATTCCAATGTATTGACATACTGACATTTAATGTGTGGGAAAAGGGAAACTACAGTGGACTAAAAAAGTCATGGGAAACTATAAAAACAAACTGAGCATAATTTAAACTGATTGGATGCTTCCTTTTAAGAAGCTATTAGTTTCTAAATCCAAAATGTAGATTGAACTGTGGTCAAGCTATGACTTAAATTGGAAAAACATGTTTGTTATAACGTCCTGCACAACTGATTCAGTGGGAAATTGACATTTTCAAAAGTGCCTAAGTGACTTAGGGTCCTAAGTCTCATTTTCAAAAGCAACTCCACTGGGAGTGAAGCTCCTGGGTACTTTTGAAAATCCAGGTACCTAAACACAGCTAAAAATCTTGCTTTCACTTTTGAAAATAGGGCAGAGGTGCTTTTGAAAATTTTATCCCATATCAATATACACAATACTCAATTTGTTGGGTCTGAGAGTAAGTCTACACAGCAAAGAAAGAGCAGAGAATCTCAGAGCCTGGGTCAACTGACTTGGGCTCGTTCTGTGGGGCTAAAAACAGCAGTGCAGGGGTTCAGGGTTGGGCTGGAGCCTAGTTATGAGACCCTTCCCCTCACTGGGTTTCAGAGCCCACGTTCCAGCCTGAGCCCAAATGGCTACACTGCTATTTTCAGTCCCACAGCACTAGCCCTGCGAGCCTGAGTTAGTTGACTCAGGCTCTGAGACTTGCTGCTGCTAATTGTTTTTGTTTTTTTGCTGTGTAGACTTACCCAGAGTCTCCTCTCAGGTGTAACTCCACTGATTATAAGGGAGTTACTCCTGATTTACATAGGTAAATGAAAGCAGAATCAGACCCATTAACTTTAGTTATATGCTTTGAAATATGAACTGAAGACATAAAACCCTATCAGTTTAGCCAGCTGTAATTATCTTTATATTTGCAGTGCACTGGTTTATTTACACTTACTGTTTCAAAAAGTTATGGCTACATTTTGATGAATAGTAAAGATTCATAGTTTTCACTTTAATCATTTTTAAAGAAATGTCTTTGAAGCACTGAATTTTTCTAGCCATTGCACTTCAGTATCTACTGCAAAGAAAGGGTTAAAATGAAAGGCAAAGGTCTGGTGTTACTGAAGCCCCAAATAATGAGCAGAATGCACAGTGCTCAGCCACAGAATTAGCCCTTCTGAGTACAATGTTGGCAAACCTGGCATTAAAAGGACCCCCAAATGAGCAAAGAGGTCTTCCACTCCATCATGAAGAATTGTTCTCTGGAGTAAGTACCAGTGGGGAAATGCTTAAAACACTTACCATATGTGACTAAGAGGGGTCTAATTTGTCCATTTTGAAATTTTGCCTTCCTTTTGAAAGGATAGTTAATTTAAAGTAATTTATTTCATAGGTGAAGCTTTATTCTGAGTGGTTAATATATCACCCTTGGTTGCCTGAACAATTAGAAATTGTCACCCAAGAAAAATATCGCCGTTCATGTAAATAACTATTTACCTAAAGGAAATGGGAATCCACAAGAGTCAGCATACTTTAATGAGGCATGACAATAGGGGAAAGAAGCCGGTGGTATGCTGCATCTGCTAAAGCTGACATCGCTTATGGTAAAAATTGGCCAAAACAACTATTATTTGTTTTTTTCTTGTCAGAAATAATGCAGCTTGAAATTTTCAACAGGCAACATGCATCCAGACCATTTGTTACTTCTAATGGCCTAATTGTTCTCCTGGCAGAAATAAAAAATTAGGGCACTTATGTCATTTACCTAAATTTCTAATTAATGCAATGGTAATAGAGAAATTGGAACAGAAGAAAAAACTCTTGGGTGAAAAATGTCTCTACTAGCCTTTACATAATTTGTCTTTGGTAACTTTTCTACTCTCTTTTTCTTCTAATCAGCAGGATGCTGATCACTGCATAGATGTTGTACAGGACAAAAATATATAATATGCTCCAATCCTGGAGAAATATGACTTCTGCCACTTTTACTGTTGAAACAAAGCACAGTGAAAGCAATACTTGTTTAAAAAGGAGGTAAAAGAAATGAGTATCTCATAAAGAAATGGTAACTTTACAGTAGTTAAAAGCCAGAAACCCTATACTCACACAAATGCATGTACCCTCAGTACATTAATATGACATTGGGAATCTGATTTACACTTAAAAACAGCAGCAAAATTGAAGGATCAGGCTGCCATTCTATCCTTAACTTTTCCCACTGTGCTGTACCCAACTACATAATACACAGTGTGCAAAACACACCATGCAATGATTGGAGACCCACTCCAGTACCGACACACAACAGGGCGAGGGACAAAGTAAAACTTTACATTTGAATTCCATGTACTAATCAGGATCTCATGGGGTTTTAATTTAATTTCTTCATTCTTAGAAATCAAAAGAGCCTTTGAAGTAGTTTGATTTCAGCCTATGCCATTGTGCTTCATATTGCTTCAGAGTGAAGTGTGGCAACATGCACTGATGCACTTAGATTAATCTTAAAACCATCTTTGAAATATCACTAAAAGTGTCTGGGATTTCCTATATTGAAACACTTTTGAATGCACAGCACTATGTTGGTCTTTATTGTTGAAATGTCATTGAACAGACAGTTGATCTATATACTATAAAGATACTTATAAGTGGATCTTTGACTTGACACAGCATGTTAATCTCGACTATAGTACTGCAGTTAAAATACAGGTATCCAGTGATGCATGCAAGCTGAAATTTCAAGGTAATTAAAATAAAGCCATAGTTAGTTCAGAGCAGGAACCTGCCCAAGCTTCCAGTGGGACATACAAGAAAGTTCTAATGGAGGTGGGGAGTGCATGACAGTATTGACAACACAGATGGTTCCTTTAATGGAAAAATCCTATAGTATGTGATAGGAATTATATAGTAGGGGGTCTACAGAAATGTAATAGATTCCTATGTAAAGTACTTTACATAAGGGCCAAACTGAAATGAGAAGACTGAACAAAAAAGCAGATTTGCTGGAAATTTGAATCTCAAATCTAAAAAGAAAGGAAACTCTCAAAAAATATCTGAAATCCCGATGCCCAAATTTGCTAAAGGTTTTGTTATATTGAGTTGGAAAAAGTCTTCTAGTAGTTCTGCCCTTTTAAATGGCTCCACCATCCATATCATCTAATGGTCTATGTTGCAAATACATTTCCTGCAACTTTCTCCTGAATACATGACCACCACCCAAAGTCTGTCTCTCTGCAGGTTGCTTTAAAGAGATGTGAAATGCACCATGTTCCAGAGGTTGAGCATGGTGCCTCTTCCCAAGTGCCTCACCACTAAAAATATGTTCCAAACAATATTTGGACCTGTGAAATAAGAAAGTCATTCCAAATGTCCATCCAGGGCACATTTGCTTTCCTCCAGTGAAGCAGTCCCCTAGGCACATGTCAGAGCCATGCAGAGCCAATCCTACTTGTATATCTTATTTGCCATTTTGATTTTCCTAACACTGAAGTTGTCAACCTTCACAGCTTGAACCCACATTTAGCAGAGCTGGTCTGAGCTTGTCTCTTTCAGGATCTAGTCAATGGAATTCCTTGAATAAAGAGTCACTAATGAGTAATGTGAGCTGCTTCCTCTCCTCCACTTTTCCCCACCTGGGTCTGAATACTGTATCTGCAGCATGAGAGTCCATTTGGCCTGGCTGAGATATCAAAACCTTATAAGGACTTACAACAGAAACCCTGGCAGAATCGGAACTTCAGCAGCACTAGCAGGCATTGCTCAAATAAGCAGTTACAGGCTAAGGTCATGATGCCTGTTAATATAAAGACTGTATTTTGTATAATGCATTCAAATGCCAGAGGGAGATAATATGACCCATTTGTCAGATTTTTCTTTTAGTTGCAACCCTAAAACCATTTTGGAATGGAATGACCCACACATGATAATGAGGTGGATGGTGATGATGCCATTGCCTGTGATAATGGAGGGACAGGGAGAATACCCAGGAAAACTGCACAGACTAAGTCGTAAGGTACGAGCAAACCACAAAAAGCTGGTTGTTATATATATTGGTTCAGAATAAAAGGAAAAAACAGAGCCAATTTACCAATGTTAAAAAAAATACTTTCTACGGTGTCTCTTTCAATAATATTTAGTTTTGTAGCTTGTTTCATTTATAAACTCTTCAAAAACAAGCTCCCCAAACCTAGCACTTGGTACTGAAACAACAGAAGGCAAGCCATATCATACTGTGGGAGGACCACATCTCCTTACCAGGGAACAGTTTGTAGCAAACATAGCAAACAGTCCACAATATGAAAATGTATTTAATGCAATTAATAATTTAAGAAGTGAGAGCATGTGCTCTTGGAGAGTTAAATGCTTGTCAGAGTGATAGATGCACGCTTCACCACCAATACATTTTGTATGAAGAGCAGAGGGATTTTGCAAACTTGTGTTGACCTTGGGTTGCAGTATATAGGAGGCAGATTGCAAAGGCAGGCCTGCTTATGGTAGGGGAATGCATCAGCTCTCAATTTACAGCCCTTTCCCCAATTAAAGGACTGTAAAAACATTAAAATTAATGCAGTCTTAACTCCAGAGCAGGCTCTACTTTCTTAATTAGTGCATAATTATTCAGTTTTTGATATCCTGGAAAATTATCACATGGAAATTATTTTAGGCTCAGTAACAATAGCAAAATCTCTCTCCCCCCCACCAACTCTATTAACATGTGGAAGTAATTAACACTTTATTACAGTGAAAATACTATTACTGCTAATGTTTAATGACTTTTGCCATTGCATCATAAGCAGGAAATTTAGAACACTGTAGAGCAATGGTCTGCTATAAAAATATTACAAAGATTATGAACCAGCTTCAGATTATTCTCAGCATTTAAGATGAGGACACTACATACAATAAATGCCATTGTGCAGGAAAAATTATTTTGTGATACCATCCAATCCATGCAGAAAAATGCCTAGCACAATAACATTCAGTGTGTGCAGTATAAGAAACAGAGGAATGGTACATATCAAAGCCTATTGTTAATCAATTGAAACATAAAACCTACAGCATTAAGTTATTTTCTCATAACAGTTTAATACAAATTTCCAGTCAAATGAAAGTCAAAAAGTGTTGTGACACCATGCAACTCCTCTTAAAACAACTTAAAATGAAGTAGCAGGAAGTTTCATGGGATTTATTGATTTCTGTATTTTTGTTATTTAGAGTGAATGTCTACCTTAGATTTCTCCTATACATGTTTTAGAAATTATGCACCAGCTTTAGATGATTCACACTAACAGCAAGTAAGATGCTCAATCCACTTAAATGTCAAAAAGGTCAGTTCTCAGGAAATATTATTTCATGTAAACTAGCATGACAGTCAAATGCTGAAGACAAAAGGTAGGGGAGAGAAAGAAAGAGATGTACAAAGCTTTGTCTCTAGTTAAAGTCCTTTCCACAGCTGTGACAAGAGTACAACAGTTGACTAGAACTAGAGCAATGTTTACTAAAATGTTTTACCAACAAAATGTAAATAGAAAATTTTAGTTAAGACAAGCATTAATCATGACGCAATAGTCTGCAGAATTATTTTAAATGTTAACATTATTTGTGGATGGATCATAAGAGTTTTCCCTTCTTTTCTTTTTGATTTAACCAATCCCAGTGGCTGGCTAATACTATGCACAACCCCAGGAGACACCTTGTTTTAGAAACATTCCCTGCATACATTTGCCCACATGCATTAGAAGATAGAATGAGAGTGTAGAATATGAATTATACTGTTCAGGAGCATCAGCATCTGGAGTGAGTGTGCAAGTAGAATTCACCTGAGGTGTACACAAATATACACTCCACGATTAGCTTTGTGCAGTCACAAATGAAGCACAGAATCATACAATCGTAGGACTGGAAGGGACCTCAAGAGGTCATCTAGTCCAGTCCCCTGCACTCATGGCAGGACTAAGTATTATCTAAACCATCCCTGACAGGTATTTGTCTAACCTGCTCTTAAAAATCTCCAATGATGGAGATTCAACAACCTCCCTAGGCAATTTATTCCAGTGCTTAACCACCCTGACACTTAGAAAGTTTTTCTAATGTCCAACCTAAACCACCCTTGCTGCAATTTAAGCCCATTGCTTCTTGTTCTATCCTCAAAAGTTAAGAACAATTTTCTCCCTCCTCCTTGTAACAGCATTTTATATACATGAAAACTGTTATCATGTCCCTTCTCAGTCTTCTCTTTTCCAGACTAAACAAACCCAATTTTTTTCAGGCTTCCCATAGGTCATGTTTTCTAGACCTTTAATAATTGTTGTTGCTCTTCTCTGGACTTTCTCCAATTTGCCCATATCATTCCTGAAATGTGGCACACATAACTGGATACAATACTCCAGTTGAGGCCTAATCAGCACGGAGTAGAGCAGAAGAATTACTTCTCGTGTCTTGCTTACAACACTCCTGATAATACATCCCAGAATGATGCTTGCTCATTTCCCATTTTATATGTGTGCAACTGATTGTTCCTTCCTAAGTGGAGTACTTTGCATTTGTTCTTACTGAATTTCATCCTACTTACTTCAGACCATTTCTCCAGTTTGTCCAGATCATTTTGAATTTTAATCCTATCCTCCAAAGCACTTGCAGCCCTTCCCATCTTGGTATCATCTGCAAACTTTATAAGTGTACTCTCTGAACCATTATCTAAACCATTGTGAAGATAGTCAACAGAACTGGACCAAGAACTCATCCCTGTGGGACCCCTCTTAATATGCCCTTCCAGCTTGACTGGAAACCTCTGATAATGACAGCCACTGAATCCAGCATTAGCAACAGATTGGAAGACGATTCACTCGAGTCTGCAGTTATACTAAAATAATGTATAATAAGAACCTGTGCTAGATTACTAGGCCAAGCTCGAATGCACTCCTGTTTTGGGTCAGGAACAGCAGATGATTTGACGTAGATTGTGAAATGTTAGAATTCCCTAATGAAAGAAATATGAAAGTGCAAAATGACACAAAAATCACAGAACATCATTCACTGACACAGATCAGTGAAAATGTGAGTTCCTTTCTCAAGGTTACTGTAACAAGCAGGGCACTTTGGTATTCTAAGGAGTAAGCTGACGTCAGTTAACCCTTCCATATCAGAAGAGGAAGCCACAACCTAATTTTCAGTGGTTGAGACATCAGACAGGCCAGGGATGGCCAACCTGAGGCTCCGGAGCCACATGCGGCTCTTCAGAGGTTAATATGCGGCTCCTTGTATAGGCACCGACTCCGGGGCTGGAGCTACAGGCGCCAACTTTCCAATGTGCCAGGGGGTGCTCACTGCTCAACCCTTGGCTCTGCAAAGGGCCCTGCCCTTACTCCACCCCTTCCCACCCCTGAGCCTGCCGTGCCCTCGCTCCTTCCCCCAGAGCCTCCTGCATGCCACAAAACAACTGATCGGGAGGTGCAGGGAAGAAGGGGGAGGCACTGATCGGTGGGGCTGCCAGTGGGCAGGAGGCACTGGGAGCGGGGGTGAGTAGTTCAGGGGGGGTTGCTGATGTATTATTGTGGCTCTTTGGCAATGTACATTGGTAAATTCTGGCTCCTTCTCAGGCTCAGTTTGGCCACCCCTGGGACAGGCTGTCCATACAGAGTCAGAGAGAGTTTGCAGCTATATGGGACCCAAAGCTGGGAGAAACAATGGGAGCCAGAAATTCCACAAGTGGAAGCTAAGTGGGTCTAGACAGGATTCAACACTGTTATGCAGACAAAATAGCCAACGAAGGGGATCATGTGTATAAATTGTTCTGATGACCAACTGAAATCCCCTGTCATGTGAAACTTCAAATAAGAGGTGGAGATGAAGAGTTAAGTGAGGTATAAACTGTGATGAGCAACACACTCAACAGGAGCAAGGAAATATGGCTAGAACTGGGAAAGGTAACTGACTTGAATGAGGAGAGATGTTAAACCAAGAGGAATGTTTCCTTAGCCCTAGGCTACACTAGAGGGCGGGGGTCGATCTACGATACGCAACTTCAGCTACGTGAATAACGTAGCTGAAGTCGGCGTATCGTAATCGACTTACCTGGCCGTGAGAATGGTGGCGAGTCGATCGCTGCCGCTCCCCCGTCGACTCCGCTTCCGCCTTTCACCGAGGTGGATTTCCGGAGTCGACGAGGAGCGCGTTCGGGGATCGATTAAGCGCGTCTAAACGAGACGTGATAAATCGATCCCCGATAGATCGATTGCTCCCCGCCGATCCGGCGGGTAGTGAAGACAAGCCCTTAGCTATATGCAATGTGGCAGTCAAGCAGAGTTGTAGGAAAGAGATCTTTATTAAGTATGCTGAGTGACCAGAGTTATATACTAATTCTATATCTACACTACAAGCTAAGAGTGTGGTTCCCCTGCTCATGTATAAATACTAGCTCGCATGGAGATAGCACAAGTATAAATAAAAATGTTGTCGCAGTAGCAGAAATGGAGGCACAGCTGAGCCATGCTAAGTATGTTCCCACAGGTTTTAGGCAGTTGTACTCACCACAGGTCAGCTCTGCTGCCACTACCAGTGCTATCTCAGCTACAGTGCTATTTATACTTGCACTAACTTGATAAGAGCCAGCACGAATGTGTACACAAGCTGGGAATGACACTGCTTGCTTGTAATGTAGACATAGACTCAGACTCTAGAGATTCATGTACAAGCAGCTTGGAGCCAGGCTTCCATTCCGGAGCCATGGTGACACACCTGAAACCTATTTCTACTTCTCTGGTTCCACTCATCAAACTACAAGGAGCATTTACACCCAGAGCACAGGTTTCAATGATTCTCCTCTCATATTGGTTTAAGTTTTACGCCAGTGCAACTCCACTGACTTTGCAGGAGTTACTTCTGATTTACACAGGCGAGATAGCAGAATCAGGCCAAAAAACAAAAAACACTGACACTAAAACACATTTGAGGAGTCATTGCAAGCTAAAGACAAGTTGGTGTCATAATTTTAAAGTTATTGACTATATCCACAACAACCAAGCTTCAAGGATCTTTTATGCTGAGTTTTCCTCGGTTAGCCTGAGTTTTGAGGAATTTCTCCATTCCTAACAAAACATTTGTTGCATTAATTCTCACACCACTTTGTGCTTACATTAAGGAGATGACTGTATGAGTATATCCCTGGCCAAAATGGATTGCAAGTGAAAGGCCCTGTACTCTAAAGCCTGAGGCCCTCTTAAAACATCTGTTTTGTTTGTTTTCATGTGCACATTTGTCAGTCTGGTAGTTCCCTACATACATCTAAGGCAACAACTTACAATTTTTATTTTGCGTCTTTTAATTTTTTTCCCCATTCCTTGTAATGTGCTTACTCCTCCTATGCTGTAATAGGCATATGTGCCTCAAAGGTATTATAGTTACTACAGCATGTGATGAAAGTTGCCATTTTAATTACATAGGGTTTTTTTTTTTCAGTATAGAACTTTGTTAATTTGCACTGGGAGAGCCATTGCAGATTATCAGATTTTGCGAATTAGGTAGTAAGTGAACAAACAATAAAAGCAATCATGGATAATGCCTCACTAAATGTATTTTAATTTAGTTTGACAAGAAGTTTAGTTTTAAATTGTGGGTTACTCTAGAAAGGGACAATGTGAAAATGTCTCTGTCCTACTCAGAGTCATACCTACTCACTTTAGTAAAAAAATGTGATTTTACTACTTTTGATTCTTTTTAAACCTGTAGAGGTTTCACATCTTCAGGAGAGACCTGGATGCTGTTTCATCAGGTGCATCATCAACATAATTGTTTACTCAATTCCAGTCAGTTTAACCTATGCAACCCCTCAGCAGACACTAATGTTGCATAGGTGTAAGTGAGGGCTGAATTCTGTCTATAGACCACTATATGATCTGCACTATATGATGTGCAAAATGAAGAGAACCCAGCTTGACCCTCAAAGCTCAGGCTCACTTACAGGATGAGGGTTTGTAGTCCTTGAACCTGGACCAGTGGGTCCCCAGACCACAGCTGACACCCATCAGCTTAACTGAGCCCCTGGGAGAAGGGGTCCAACAAAGCTCTATTTTACAAAGGGCCCCACCCATGAAGCTCCAGATTGGGTGAGATGTCCAGCCCCACCGATTGGCTGGGATGCTCTATTTAAACCAGGAAGTAGCACAGGAAATTGTCTTAGAAGCTAGGTGAATCATTGGCTGGCTGTTACTATGGAAACTGCCTACTTTCCTGACTCTTGAACCCCGCCTTCTCCCCATTCCTGGTTCCTGTCCTCCTTATCAAAGACCCCCATCTGTTCCCAGTTCCTGCTTTCCTGCCTCACTCCAGCTCCCTGCTCCTATGCCCTACCACTGACTCTAGCTTTGAACGCCCCCCAACCCCCCAGCTTGATTCCTGACTGTGTGTGTGGCTCTGACCTTTGGCTTGGCATCTGGCTCTGTCACAGGCTCTTACCCCAGCACCAGTTCCAGGCTCCCAACTCTGACCATTAGGCATGACCACCCATGCCCCAGTACCTACAGCTTACTCAGACCACTACCAACTTCTCTGAAGGGGACCATCCGAGAATGGACCCCGCAGAGTTCCCTATACCAGAAGGGGCATCAGCACTGCACGGGCAGGTGATCAGTCTCCAGGCAGAAAACCTAGCATTGCAGATGCAGAATACACAGCTGGCCAGTGAGAATCAGGCTTTGCAGAAGCAAATCCATCAACTCCACCCAGAAAATGCTGTGCTCTGGGCCCATCTGGCTGTGCTGGAACCTGCTATCCCTTTGCCTGAGCATTTTGATGGAGCCACTCCAAATTCTGAGGCTTCATGAATCGGTGCCACCTCTTGTTCTTGCTTCAACCACAGATGTATGCGTCTGACCATACCAAGATAGGCCTGGTAGCCATCCTGCTGGCAGGGGAAGCATTGGACTAGGCCTCTCCCCTGTTGGAGCCAAAAGTCCAGTTCTGTCCAACTGGGGTGCCTTCCAGAAGCCAACATCAACCATCTTTGGCAACCTTACCCACTCCACTAAGGCTGCCCCATGGAAGCTCCAACAGGTATCGGGCACAGCAGGCATCCTATGCAGCTCACTTCCACTGCCTTGTATCTGACCCAGAACGGAATGAGGCAGCCCAGTTATGTCACTTTTGAAGGGGTTTGTGGGATGAGATTAAGGATGAACTCACCCAAGTCAAGCCCCCAACAGGTCTAGATGCCTTCATAGATCTTTATCTATCTGTACTGATAATTGTCTATGCAAGCAACGGGAAGAAAGAAGAGGGGCATCGCAACTGTGCCTCCCACTATTGCAGCGGCTCTCAATCTTTCCAGACTACTGTATCTCTTTCAGGAGTCTGATTTGTCTTGCATACCCCTAAGTTTCACCTCACTTAAAAACTACTTGCTTACAAAATCCGACATAAAAATACAAAAGTGTCACAGCACACTATTACTGAAAAATTGCTTATGTTCTCATCTATGTAATTATAAAATAAATCAAGTGGAATATAAATATTGTACTTACATTTCAATGTATAGTATATAGAGCAGGATAAACAAGTCATTGTCTGTATGAAATTTTAGTTGGTACTGACTTTGCTAGTGCTTTTTATCTAGTATGTTGTAAAACTAGACAAATATCTAGATGAGTTGATGTACTCCCAGGAGACCTCTGTGTACCTCCAGGGGTACACGTACCCCGGGTTGAGAACCACTGGTCTAAACAGTTAGGCGAATCCCTGACTGGCATTTATTACAGGCTCTGCCTACTTGCCTGTCTCCTGAGCTCTGCTCTTGTGCCTGTTCCTGGAATCTGCCTCCCAGCCTGTTTCTATTTCCTGTCCTTAACCCAGAACCTCATCTATTCCCGGTTCCTGCTTTCCTGCCTCCCTCCAGGTCCCAGCTCCTCTGCCCTACCACTGACACTGACTCTGGCTTGACTCATGGCTCTGTTTCCAGCTCTGACCTTTGGCATAGCACCTGACTCTGACCCCAGCTTTGACCATGGCTCCAGTTCCAGGCTTCTGACTCTAACCATTAGGCGTGAGTGCCCATGGCAGTTAGGAAAAACACTGTTTGACCTGTAAACTAAGCATGTAGGTCATGGCCATCACAGAGACAATAAACATTTCCCCACCAATCCACTTCTCCTAAAAATGCACCTACCACTGTGTTATTAAATACTTGTTTAGACATGCGAGGAGCTATAATCTTTTATATGAGAGTTATAAAGCTTGTAAATTAGCAAAACAGGGCTAAATCACCAGTTCTCACTTTTTGTTCTGTAACCCCCCAAAATGGCCAAACAATTCATCCAATGGTGCAAAATCCTTTGGATTTAGGTAATGGTCAAAAATTCTAGGGCACTAAAATAGGATGTGCTAGGGGGTTGTGAGCTGTTCTGGGTCCTGATAGTGGCTCTTGGATAGATGTAGTGTATGCTGGTGGCTGGGTGGGATGTGGGCTGGTTGCTGTTGGGGTTACTTCCACACAGAACAGAGAATAATATAAAAGTAGCTTTTCTGTTTGGAAAATAGATCCTGGTTGAATTATTCACAAAAGACTAACAATATCCAGCCCAAGAAAACTCTGAAAATTCAAGAGAAAACTACAGAGCTAAAGGGCTTTTACATAGCAGCCAATTGTTATGAGTCCTTTTAATTAAATACAAATGAATTAATTGATATAAAGTACCGCTAGGCAATTATTTTGCTGAAATTTTTTCTCTTTTGAGACACTCTTGTTTACTGCGTCTATCATCTGAAAGCGCCTACCACCCAATTGTATGCTAACTATTTAAAACATATATTTAAAGAGTTAAAGCTAAGTTTGTACTGTAGGAAACTTTTACATTAATATCATATTTGTGTTAATGGTACGCATATTAGATCCAATAGTATTTACATTTTTTAATCCATCTCCCGTCCCTAGGCCATGATTGTACATGCGATATTGCATCTTAATGAATTTTTCTGGTTAAAGATTTTTAAATAAATGAATAAATAAATAAGTAATGAAACACTGATTTTTATCTCACTGTACACAAGTTTACTGGCTGATTTTTGCATTCTGATTTGCTGTGAATTTTTTTCTCTTTTTTCCAAAGATATGTGTGAAAGTTCAAAAATGATAGTTGATTGATGAGCAGGCGTTCAGCAGCAGTAAGAAGTGTACCGGACATCAAAACAACAACAGAGCAAAATGGAAGGTCTAGCTGGTGAACAGTAACAGACATCTCTACCAAAACATTCACCTCCCTCAAATCTAGCTGAACGTCCATTCTTAAGCATCTGCACACTACATCCAATATGGCTTTGATCCTGCCACTGAAGTCTCTGGCAAAGCTCCCATTGATTCAGTGGTGCAGGAGCTGGTCATATGTGCCTTTTAGTCATAGGCTAATGGAATTTTAGAGCAAATAGGAGTGATATGTCCATATGACAATACAAGTGCACTCTCAAACTGCAAGCTATTTCTTCCAGTGAACTGAGGGCTTGATCCTACAAGATGCTGAGCATCTCCTGAAGGTGCAGAGGATATTCAATTCCCATTGGCTTTAATGCAAATTGAGAGCATTCAGCACATCCAGGAATTGATCAATCTCTTGCCAGTTCATTAATACAGTATTGATAAACTGCATGTATGCGTCTTTCCCCATATTTTCATATTGTGTATTTGAAAAAGAGATCAGGCTGGAATGTCAGTTCATTCTTAAAGTGACTAAAACTATCTCAAAACTCTAAGAACAAGAGATATATATTTACTATTGACAAACTAATTAACCCATTCAGCACAAAGAGCCTTGAGATAAAGATAACATGCTGAGACATGAACATGCATGTTTGAAGAACAGACAAAAGCTTTCCTGGATAGCTTTGCAATGTAAGTATTTAAAACAAACAGCCCAATAAAAGTCATTACAGAATTACTGGAATCTATCTCAGTAAAAATAATTTGTCAGAGGCTGAGTTTGGGCAAAACACCTACTTGTGTTAATCTTACTCTGTTCCTAAATTAGCAAATTAGCCAGAGGTGTTATTTCTGCTCCCACTAGATACTCAACTATAGTTAGTACACCAGTGGGGAGGACTGTAGACACCCCCTGTACACACAATTAATGTGGCAGCTCCAATGGCTTTTTCTAGAGTAATGCAACAAATATAGCTGAATTTTTTAATGGCTTTGCTACAGCAATATTCCAACCATGCAGTGTTCCAAAATTTTGAGTCAGGCCCTCCAAAATCATGAGATAAACTTAAAAATCAGGAGATTGCAAAAATAAATACATTTTTAGTTACCATCTATTTTCTGAACCTTTGGAGTGCGTCCAGGTCATGTGTCCCAGCTTTTATCTTCAACCATAAGCACTATTAACTTCCTTTTTTTTAATGAAATTGCAGATTCTTATATATTCATATGACTCCAAGAGCTGGGGCTTTAAGAAAAACATCAGATATCCCAAGACACAATGAAATCACAAGCAATGGCAACACTGCTACAGGCATATCCACGCTCAGTGTTTGTTTGTTTACCATTAACATTCAACTGGTTTCCCTGCACAAATATTTATGCAGGGCAGAATTTAGAGATTGCACCTGGAAGTGCTTGTATTCTCATTTAATTAAGGAAACAATAATAATGTTGTGTGACTGATCTAGCCAATTATAACAAAGCAATGCAACTCAAACAGTGTAGTCATGATAAACTGCGAGAGTTAAATTCAAAAAGGTATTAATCCATTGCATATACATAGAAAAAATCTCTCTAGTATAGATGCAACAATGCATTCTGTTAAAAAATGGCATTCATGCTGCTCTATATGTAAAATACCTGGAATAATAATAATATATAAAAATATTAATTATTAATTATTATTGTTAATAATGACCAAAAATAAGTCAAAATGGTACAACATACTTCAGGTACCAAGAAACCAAACTGAGGGGAGGTATTCTGAGTGGCACATACGTTCTTATCTTTAAGAAGGAGGTGCAGCCTACAGAGACTGATCTCAGCAATACAATTTGTCTTTGTGACTCAAATGAGTTTTCACCTATCAAGATGAAGCATTTCCTCCCATAGTCTCCTCAGCATGCACCGTCTTATTAAATATGAAGGCAGCTGCAATGTGCTCCCATTCATATGGATTTGGACCCCAATTCAGGAAAGAACTTAAAGATGTGCTTAGGTCCATCTCCATTCTGGAAAAGCCCTAACACCAGTAGTGTAGCCGGGGGGGAGCAGGGAGAGCGGCCGTTCCCCCTTGAGCAGAAGCGGCGCCTTTTTTAGCAGCACTAAAAAAAGGCGCCGCTTCCTTTTAAGTGCCGCTTCTTGCACTCACCCGGCGCCGCTCGGGGTCTTCGCCGGCATTTTGGTGCAGGGTACCACCAAAGACCCGGAGTGAGCCACCGAAGTGCCGCCGAAGACCCGGAGCACCACCGGGTGAGTACAAGGGGAGGCACCTTTTATAGCGCCGCTCCCCCCTGTGCTCCAGACCTGGCTGGGCTACTGCCTAACACACATGCTTAATTTTAAGTATGTGCTTCTGTTGCAGTGATTTCAGTGGGACCTAAGCACATGCTTAAGGGCTCTCCTAAACAGGGTTATATTCCTGAATTGGTGCTTAGGTGTAGCCGTTGGGCTCTCAGCAAGTTCCATTATGTTTTATCTTTTGGTCAAACCCCCAGTAGGTGGAGATGCAGGGACATGCTGGTTTTTTTCCTCAGCTACCCAACACTGGATTGGGTACGTCTACATATGTCAGTCATCCTAAGAGGACTTAGCAAAAGTGAAAGCCATCACCTGCCTAAGGAACCATTCCATCTACTATTTGATCTCTGATTACAGCTATTTGCCTCTGACTGTGAGGAAGGCCATGTTGCATTTATGATGAAAGGTAGAGAAAAGATGAAGCCTCCAATGTTGTACAACCTCCATACAAAGTTTGGCACAATTGGTGAGCAGCCATGAACAGTCACACAATGATGGAGGGATGAGTGGGAAACCCCACACCCACACCCTTGTGTATGTTTGCCCAGGGACCACTCAATAGCAGTCCCTTTGTTCCTTGTTCTTTGGGGAATTCAGGGATTATCTGTTCCTGCTGCCCCCCTTGACAAGAGGGTGGTGAATAGGCAAATCATGGATACTTTCCTAGGGAGCAAACACACCAATCTACAACAGTGCTCCACACCATGTGTGTAAGGAACAGTACTGGAGCACGTCCTGGGTCTGTATGGCTCTGTGCTCCTTGCTACTCAGGAGTGTGCCTTAAAAGCCCTTTGTGACACTGCTCTCTATTGGACTGAACATGTCAAACCTCTTCAAGCATTTCTAGGCTTCTTCCACTGACTAAGCTAGCAGAGCTGCTTCTTTAGCTCACCAGAAATGGGCTTGTGCATCTGAAGTCAATTTTTCATAATAAATCTCATGAGCTCCCTTGCTAGAATAATGAAATTATTGCATTACAACCCAGGCTCTGCTACTGCTGCTGCTGCTGTTTCCAGTTTCACTTAAGTAACATCCATTACAACAATTACTGAAGAATGGAGTGTAGTACAGCCCTGGTAAGACAGACCAGAAAACATGTCATACGATTCTAGTGAATAGAGCTGGGTGACATTTTTGGTGTGAATCATTTTTTTCCTGAAAAATGAAAATTCAGGTTGACCAAAACAATTTGTGAATTTGGGTCATTTCTATCCAATTGTTCTGGTCAAAATAATAACCAGAAAGACTGAAATTGCCTGTTTTGGGCATTTTCAAAATGAAATTTGGGGGGAGGGATAGCTCAGTGGTTTGAACATTGGCCTGCTAAACCCAGGGTTGTGAGTTCAATCCTTGAGGGGGCCACTTAGGGATCTGGGGCAAAAAAATCTGTCAAGGGACAGTACTTGGTCCTGCTAGTGAAGGCAGGGGACATGCTTGTTACTATCACTCCTGAGCGTGAGAAAGTCCCATCAATCAATCATAGTACACTTGTATTGCACATTTTATCCCATGTAATTCAAGGCTTCACAATACAATAAAATTTACAACTCGTGTAATTAAGAATATGCCAGATTAAACAAATGAGACTGAAGTTCAGCTTTAAAAGCAAAAACTGTATCAGAGCAAGACATTATGCAAGAAGAGAATTTCATATCCAAGTGGAGCAACATCTAAAGGCTCAGAACACAAAGGTCTCTCAAGAGTAGCTGGGAACTTCCTAAGAGACCTACTTTTTAACCTCAAAGCACAATTCAGGACACAAGGCATTAGAAGGTCACTAAGATTAATTGAGTGCAAGGGTCAGATGGAGATTTGTGGGGCAGCAATACAGTTCCTAAGACTTTTTTTTTCTGAAAATATAAGATAATACCTCCTGCTAAAGCCTATATGCATGAAAGGTTCTCTGTCTTCCTAATGTATTTTTTTCCATGTCAGACAACTGAGTAGATGCAAATAGGGCTGTGCATGGAAAAACTTATCTATGAGATTTAGAATTGTGGTTACAATGTTCTTGTCTGTGTATATATGAATATATGGTTTGATTCACACCCCGTAGTGCTGAAGAGGAATGTGTTTAACTTGCAGCCCTATGAGTCAGTTGGAGTTGCTGTGTGCCTGGGGAAATACATGCCTGGAGGGAGGGCCAATGATGCCTGGAAAGTAGGAAGGGGCGGTGGTTGCAGCAGCAGAGGGCAACTTTGAGTTGTGGAGAGGGCTTTATAAGATTCATGCTGGAAGCTGCCTGGGGCATGACCACCAGAATAGGCATGGACACCTGTGAATCTGCAGCCACCCTTCAGGTGGAATTGTCATTTCTGAGAAGCCTCTGCTAGCTTCTATAGGAGTGGAATCCAGTGCAGACCCTAGAGTGAATGGAGCACAGTCTCCCATCATTACTAGGGAGAAAAAAAGGGTGGGGGTTAGCCCACTGAAGCCTTTCTGCCCATCTAAAATGCTACATAAAATTTGGGTTTTGCAAGCACTCCAGGTTTCATAGATGCAGAGGTTGTACGCCCAACCCCTAGAGCAGCAAAGTTAGACCCTACAGTGCATCTGAAAGCTCCTCAAATCCCTAAAGCTCTGTAGTAGCAAAGAGCCTTCACAGGCCCAACGAAATTTTAAAAATACATTAAATCTTCCTGTTTAGATTGGTCTACATCAAATTATTTAATGCTGTTTAACTTTGTAAAAAGATCCCAGAGCTATTTGGATTAACCCTTTTCATGTATCAAGTGAAAAACAAATATGCTGACTGGTATCCAGAAGCCCCGCCTAGATCTGTGCTGGCCCAATGTGGTGTTCTGCAATGCCCCTTTAGCCGATCATGGCTAAAGGCTGTTCATGAGGGAACTGATTCCAACTCTCATGCAGCCAACAAGAATGGCAGCATCCACAAATAAATCCAAATGGTATTTAACTGTTTCACTGTTCGCACACAGGTAAGTGACAGGTCAGCCTCATGTACTTGTTATGTCTCATTGAAAACCGTTGCCGCACAGAGGCTGCAAGAGGGGGCCATCCCAGCAGACATTGTGAATATAAGTGATAGTGACTCTGACAAAAATCTCTGGGGTCATTTAACTGTAAGTGAATGATCAAAAGGGGCAAGTGTGCACTGCTGCTCTGCAGCTACCACTGCGTGCTGTTACTTAGCAAAACTAGCACTGGCATGAAAGATTATTTGCCAGATTTGTATTAAAAGAAAAGCATTTGGCAAAACATGCAACTTTGGTTACTAAAGACTGGAATGTTGACAGTGTAATTTATGAAAGACTTTTCAGTTCTGTAGGGGGTATGAACAGTGACACAGAACCAGTCTGGAATCAGAAAGTGGAGAAGAGATGAAGTTTTTCAAGGTTAATCTTCCCATTTTGCTCTACAACAGTTCATCATTTTTCAGATATAAATAATAAATTATTTTACAATCCCCTTTCCTCCTCTCTCACTGTAGAAGGTGCATACCCACTGACAGTGCTGCCTAGTAGTCAGGCTGGGGTTGGCAGGTCATCTCCGTGTCCTTACCTCAGGAGTGTCCAGTCCTCCCCTTTCAGACAGATATTTTGGGGTCTGGGCACCTTGAACTTTTTTGAGCTGGCCTCTCACCCTAGGTGAAGGCTCTTGTTGTTGTAACATCCTTTTGGAGTGGGTAGGGGAGCCCGGGCCTGCCCTCCCCACCAGGGTTTGGTCCAGGGCCCAGTGGTGGGCAACTACACCCAAGACCTTGGGGCAATAAGCCATTGTCCCCTGGACCACTCCTACCCCTGTCACCTTTAGCTTCCCAGAGTAAACCACTCCACTCAAGTCTCTGACCTGCACACTCAGCCACCTGCCTCTCCTTTGTGGGCTTGCCCAGGTCTGCGTTGTCAGGTCTCAAGCAATGAGCTCCTGGGCAGTATTTTCCCCTCAGAGCAGGCACAAGCTCCCTTTCACTGCCCTCCTCTGAACTGCTCTGCTCCCCTTTTAAAGCCCTGCCTCCAGCTTATGCAGGCTTTGCACGTGTGTCTAGCCAGGGCTGAGCTATTCCTTAACCCTTTGTTCTCCAGTGTGGGATTTGTATACCCCAACACACCCATGCACAGAAGCTGCTTTTTAAATGTAAAATATGAACTTTCCAGATTTTCTTTTCATTAGATTTTCACAAGATAGAATCATGGATGCACAGACTTTAAGGCCAGAAGGGACCATCATGATCATCTACTCTGACCTCTAGATCTGCCACAGTGCAGGCCCCAAAACCTCAGCCACCCACTGCTGTAATAGACCCCTAACTCTGGCTGAGTTACTGAAGTCCTCAAACCATGGTTTAAAGACTTCAAGTTACAGATAATTCACCATTTACTGTAGGTTGAACCAGCAAGTAACCCGTGCCCCATACTATAGATGAAGGCAAAAAAAAACCCAGAGTCTCTGCTAATCTGACCCAGGAAAAAATTCCTTCCCGCCCCCAAATATGGCAATCAGTCAGAGCCTGAGTATGTCAGTAAGACCCAGCAGCCAGACACCTGGGAAAGAATTCTCTGTGCAAATATGAAGGAGAAACAATATAAGAGCCAAGTCTTTGGACTTGAATACTGAATATTAGAGTGCACATTAGATCATAGCAGATACTAACAAAATGAATATTTCTTCATCAAGTAGGAAACTGATGACAAAAATGGAAGACCAAAAACAATGGGCACAATCCTACAAATCTATAAAAATCTGAGATATCCTTTCAACACAATTTATACATGACATTCTATGCATGCATAACTCAACAAATGTAAAAATGATACATTATTGCATATTGGCCATGTTATATACAGTTTAAAAAATACAGTGAACCCCATAGTGTCTGATGTTTATGGTCAACTATGAAGTCAGTCCCAATGTCCATTTTCCATTTGTTTTATAATAGCTATGTGTCTTTCCATAGATGGTAAATGTATACACACAAGAGAATGTGTGTGTGTTTATATATGTATATAAATGTATATATATGTTAGGCCACATCCAGAGTCACCTTCTCCTGCACCTCAAGAGCCCTGACTTTGGAGTTCCACAGGAATCCATCCTCTCCCTACTTCTGTTCAAATATACATAAAGCCACTAGGGGAGACTGTGAAACAGCATTGTCAGAAATGTCAGCAACATACGGATGACACCTAGCTCATAAGATGCAAACATCACCATCTCCCAACTACAGTAGAACCTCAGGGAGGAGGTTGTTTGTAACTCTGAAATGTTCATAACTCTGAACAAAATGCTATGGTTGTTCTTTCAAAAATTTACAACAGAACACTGACTTAATACAATTTTGAAACTTTACTATGCAGAAGAAAAATGCTGCTTCCCCCTGCCCCCGCCCCTTTTAGTGGTTTATGTTTAACACAGTACTGTACTGTATTTGCTTCTTCTTCTTTTTTGTCTCTGGTGCTGCATGATTGTGTACTTTCGGTTACAAATGAGGAGTGTGGTTGACTGGTCAGTTCGTAACTCTAATGTTCATAACTCTGAGGTCCTACTGTAACAGAGGGCTCAGCAAAAATCAAAAGTAGAAATAGGTAAGACTATGATCAGTAGTCTAATTTTATTCACAGATACAGCAAACACCTCTGAAGCAATAATGTTTTGGTAATTTTCTAATACTTGTGCTATTTTTCCCATCATATATACATAGAAATAAAATGTCCTGCTTCCTTATTTAGCAAAATACGAATACCATTATCAATCATCAAAAATATGTATTACAGACATTTATTCCCTTGATGAATGCATGCCAGAAAACTGATATACTTATTATAGAATCTCTTCCCACACCAAAACATTTCTGTGGACACATTTGCTCCTGTCTCAGCCTTAGATGTCGGGAAGCAAAATCTTTATCCAACTGCATGCTTCTTGGAGACAATATCTGCTAGTTTTCTGAAAAAATTCCTTCCTTTGGTAGGTTCACTTATTGAAAACATTATAAATGTTTTGTTAGACATTGTGGCTGTCCAAAGCTTGCTAAAAGTAACTATATTAAGTATATTTAATTTTTTAAGTCCGTCCCTCAATGTTTTAACAATCTGTAAAGCAGATTGAAATCTATTCTTTCTAGCTTGTGTAGAAAAGAGATAGAAAGAATAGCAGGAAGCAATCTTAGGGATATAACTTTTGGAATAAATTATATAATAGAAATTATTCCAAAAGTTTCACTGTGGGGTTTTTTTTAATCAGCTGCGAAACTGTGCTCATCAGGATTTGTAATAATACTCTTATTGTATCTGATGTCGGGAATCCATCCTTTGTAATACTTCTTGACATAATTGCAGCTTTTGACATACTCAATCGTGGGATCCTTCTAAATCATCTTGAAAAATATGTTGGTCTTTCAGGTTCGGTTATTCAGCAGTTCAAATCTTATTATAACCATCGACAACAGTTTGTTAATATAATTTCTTTCCATTCCTCCTCTTACATTGTCATCTGGAGTCATCTGTTACAATGTCATCTGAAGTCCCACAGGGAACTGTTTCTGGTTCCATGCTCTTCTTTATCTACCTGCTGCCTTTAGGAGCTACAATACCATATCTTTAGAGACAAGGGTTCTGTTATATTTCTGCTGACATTAGGCAGTTTAATTTTCTGGTACTTGTGCCTATTTATTTGATCAATATTCTAATGCTTTCCGCTCTTGTTCAGCTATTTAGATGAGACTCACTTTAAAAACATATTTTAAATATTTTGAAATTATACCACAGATAGATAGAAATAAAAACAAGTTTTTGGTTATTCACCTTTTATTCCCCAGTTTCCCAGCCAGTTGATACATATTACTATGCTTTTCTATTCCAAAACATTTTACTTATTTATAAATTTCCACATGATTAAGCATGGGAAAATGCCCAGCAAAATTAGATTCAACTATTTCAAAAAAAGAAGAAGAGGAAGTAAAGAAAAAACAAACTAATACTTGGATATTAGTTTCACCATGCAGACTGCTAATATATGGGACTACTAGCACAGTAAGGTACTGGTCAGTGTGAGTAATGGTGGCAGAATCTGGACTTTATTAAATAGTATCATGTGTGTAACCAATGTTTCAGAGGTATTAGGTACTTTTAGCTCCCACAGCTGGAGCTATGAATGTTCATACCTCTGAAAATCAGGCCCAGTCCTAGGTAATATAAATGCTGATACCCCCTCCACACCACCAAATATCCGAGGGAGTAAGAAACAGAAATGTCTGTAGGCTTTTCCTACAATTGCACATGAGCAGTGGCTAATCTTCATGGAAGAGTAAACTGTTGTACCTTCATTTACTCTCCCATCCTTTGGCTGCATTTGCCATTTTGGCAACCTCCCTGAAACTTCCCATATACATATGATGTTTCTAGTCATAGAAAAGGGAGGTGACTTGAGCAATTGTATGTTGGTATTGAAGTAGGCTATCATTGTTTTGTGCTTTTCCAAGTAAAGCCAAAATGAGTTAGTATTCTTGATTCATGTCTTTCAAGAATATGGAGTCCATTTTCCCTGATTACTTGTGAATCCTAAACTGAAACAAACCACCACCACCACCAATTTTTCTTCTTTAGATAATTCTTGCCCAGCTCCTAGATCTCTGAATGGTAAATAAATGAAACGTGCTAATCTTCATTAATAGTCTGTGTGCTGCATGCAACAAATCAGCCCCACATGCACACAGAAGCACAAAGTTAGCCAGCCTCTAGCATTGCCAGAATGCAGGTGAGTGTAGTAAATTGACCACCAGCATTGCCAACATATTGCTAATCTGCATAGGCAGAAATGCTTTTTGCTTTGTTGTGACCATTTCTTGCCTGCTCTTATAACAGAACTGAACACAAACACGCATAGGTAACCTGCCTTAAAAAACACCAAAAAGATTTACCAGGCCTGGTTCTACTTTAACTTACACAAAGGTAAATCAAGATGAACTCCACTGAAGTCAATGAGGTCAGAATCAGGCCCACAAATTTTAGTGAAAAGGGATGAATGAATTTTCTGTATGAATAAATGTTAAACTAACCCAAACCTACCATGGGCCCCATAAGATCTATACCTCATCAATACCAAGCCTTGTGAGACTTCCCCCCCCCTGACAACACTGGATCACTCCTCCCTGTTGATATCTTTTTTGGGGAGTTTTGGTGTCCTGACATCCTCTCCAGCACCTACTTCAAACCTTCTGGGACTTATCTGCCACACACATTAGCATCCCTTTGGCCCTCGAAGGAGATAGGTGGGCTTAAGCCACAAAGCCTTCGTATTAGAAGACATCAAGTTTGGATAGCACATGAGTGGGATGGAGGCTGTCAGGCAGGTTGCAGACTGGGTGAGAGTGAAGGACAGTGTCAAGGTACATGTTTGAGTGTGAGATAAGAAAAGTACTTGTGTGAGGAAGGGCACCACATGAAGTGGATAGAGGGAGGATAGATAGAGAAGAGAACGGAGGGGTTGAAGACTTAAAGAGGGAGAACTGAGGTGGGGCAAATGGGAGATTAGAAGCAGAGGTATGTTGGTGCGTTGCAGAGAGAGGGATTGGTTAGATGGCAGATAGAAGACCCAGCGGTGTGGGAGTTGAAGGAGGAAAGAGAAACCAGAGGGTCTCTGGGATGGGGAGAGTTGAGGAGGAATGAAGGGGAAATAGAGCGTCAGTGGACAATGAGGAAGGGGATTAAGGACCAAGGCAGGGAAATGGAGAGTAGAAAGATTGCTGGGGGGAAATGGGGAAGAGAGAAAGAAAGGTATGTTTTAGATGAGTTCTCTAATGAAGTCATCTTTAAACACTGTGTCATAACTTTACTAAATGTACACTTTTTACTGGTCAGCATTTGGATAGGAGACCTAGGAAAATACAAAAAGGGCAGCAGTAAATGGTGTTTCTGATATAGTAGGTAGCTGTCTTCCCTCTGAGAAAAATATTGAACAACTGCCCCTGCCTGGTGTTAAGGGGCACTGTGCTGCTGCAGATGTCATCTTTCAGATAAGGCTAGAAACCAAGATCTTACTTCTTTTGGTCATTAAGTATCCCATGGCACTTTATACAAGAGTAAGGGTGTTAGCCCTGGTGTCTTGGCTAAATGCCAACTTGGTACATACATTCTGCTTATCTAGATTTCCCATGTATCTTTAATTGGATATAGTAGCCTTCTTCACTTTTTTCCAAAATCATTCTGCAGTTTTGCTGTGCAGGATTAAACAGCTGCCATTGTCCTCCTCAAGAATGGCTGAATTGCACTGGTCAGTGAAATAACTCCTATATATTAAGTAGTTTGTAAAATTATTTTGGGACTTTTAAAAATAAAATTCACTGTCAACTATATATATATTATCATTAGCCTATCTTCCTGTTCATTTGATCAGGAACTTTCTATTTATACAAATATATGGTAGCAAGATTAACTCATACAGAATTAAAGAAAGGCCAAAGAATTATTGGTTTTACACAGTCCAGGTGTAACCCACATGCCTAACAGAGAGAGATATCTCTTTAAGAGAGCTATTGAGAGGGTGGGTAGGAGTGAGTTGTGTCTGGGTAGTTGTGGCTAGGCAGATGCACAATTAGCACTCCACATCCAGAAGTTTCTGGAATTGGGTGTCATAGTTTTTGAGTATGTTCAATAGATTCCCTGTAGCTGGACTCAGACTCCATGAGGGCAAGTGGTCAGGACAGATACGTTACAAAAAGTCCGCATTTAATACGCAGAATTGGGCTTTTTTTTTAAAGTCACTTTAATTTTTTAGTATCACGGGTTGCAGGTTTTTTGGACTTGTTTTATTTGGAGGTCCTCATTTGTGCTTTTTTGTAATAGGTGACTTCCATGCCACCTTTGTTTCTGCACTGTTGCTGGCAGCAATGCTGCCTTCAGAGCTGGGTGGCTGGAAAACGGTGGCTGCTGTCCGGGCGCCCAGCTCTGAAGGCAGTGCCACCAACAGCAGCAGCACAGAAGTAAGGGTGGTATGGTATGGTGTATTGCCTTTAAATTCATTCCTTTTGGTCTTTTTGGACTTGAATGTGGGGAGGTTGACCTTGTGTAATCCTTGCTGAAAATCCTTAGTGACTGAATTCTGAGATTGTAGGTGCTTTTCTATGGGAGTTGGGGGTTTTAGGCACTAGGAGAAGGGCAGAGAAATAAACTTTAGCCCACTGAAAGGTTACACATGTATTGATTTGAGGGGGAGCAGGATTCAGATAAATTGCTCCAGCTCTGGTCCCACATTTAGGAAGAACCAACAAGTATAAATGGTAGAACCTCAGTGTGATCAGAGATAGGCCAGTGCAGAGAGCTTTCGAAAAACCCACCTGAAATCTTTGCATTGGCTGACAGAAACTTCAGAGTGATTTCCAAGTACCTTGTCAGCTTGTGTTCTAGGCTTTCCTTAACTGAGCAATTTGCTAACACCTCACCAAAAGGGCACATTTTGGACTATACACCAGTCCCAAGATCCTGGGATTGGCACAAAGGAACCGTGTAGGGGTCAGGATGAAGATGGCTTTTCTTAGGCCAGGGAGCAGCCGTAGAGCAGCTCTGTAGCCATTAGGCCTCAGTTCTCACAACTGCTATGTTCCTCTTCTATTTGAGTGAGCAGCCATTGCTTTTGCATGAACCATTGTTCCACTGGTCTGAGCTCAGCCCTTCTGTGCCAAATGTTCGTAGTGCTCTCATAGAGTTGGGCTTTGTGGGGCACATAAAAACAGAGGGGCCAACTCCTGAACAAGCGCCTAGCATTCTTCCTACCTTACCCACCCCTATGCAGTGCAATCACCCCAGTTCCACTGTGACTAGAGTTATCCTAGCATGCTGAAGGGAAGGCAGGATTTGCCCCAAACGCTCATGTGAAAATGAACACTTGCACTTTCTGCACGAATTAACCCGTAAATGCCATGAACACTGTGAAAAACTGATTGCAAATTGATTTTTCAGAGGTTCTACCACACTCCAGAGGACTGCATCAGAGAAGATCTTAAAATTCTTATCTCCAGAATTTCTGCAATTAGTTTAAAGATTAGTTTTCCTCATATATATCCTCCTAATTGAAACAATTTGCAGCTTAAATTCATGTAACAGACATTCCCTCTCTGAAATATTTTTCAGGGCCCTTTTGTTGAATTTAGGCCTCAGTCAACTTTATTATGATATGAATATTTTATAGTATTTTATAATTTTACCTTAGTTTTCTTTTCTACAGTCTTTGAAGTTTTTGTACGCACTGCATTAGGACTACCAGAAAGAATGGTGTAAAAGAAAAACTGCATGGAATTAAACCATGCTAATATGCATCTTAAGAAAAACAGGGGAAAAATTCCATAGAAAACGTATTTCCAAAATTGAGCAGGTAATAGGGACATACTCTGAAACTGTGTCCCTATTTTTCATCAGGTTTTCTTCCTTGTTCCAAATTCTTCATAAGCCACTGGGTTTTGAAAATTTCTTGCCAGAACAAGTCGTTTGTTTGTTTGTTTGTTCACATATGTAAGTGTCCATGTTCTATCTGGCTGCAGAAACAGCTCTAGTTAATATGCCTATTTAATTAATCTCTGTGTCTAACCACAACCAAGGAAGGCAAAAGCAGCCATAGGCCTATATCTTTTCCAAACCACATTTTTAGAATTTCTGCTGTTGATACCCTCAGAGAGGGGCTATCTATGGGGGTGTGATTTCTAAAGCGCACTAACATGTTGTGCGTTGATTGGTCCATATAGACATTGCTTTTGTGCTTTAATGTAGTGCTGTTTGAAACAGCACCATGTTAAAGCGCACTATGGAATCTTTAGTAGACACCAGCAGGGTGTTCAAAGACCAATTAAGTTGCAATACGTTTGTGCGCTTTAGAAATCACACCCCCATAGAGCACATTACCCCACTGTGTAGATAAACCCTAAGCTACACTAATGCAAATTACACAATTAATGGATCAGGCATGAGAATAACTGTTGCAAAAAAGGCATGGTCTGTGTCTTTACCAAATAAAGGTCATGGGATTGCTATAGAAATAACCCAAGTGGGCACTTCTAACTTATTCAATAAGAGTCCACTCAAATTCCATCTGTGAACATTTGGTCAATCCTTTTATGGAGAAAAGTGTATTTCTCCAAGTTCATATTAATTTTTGTGCACATCTGTGCACTCACCTAATCCATACCCACATGCCATATCAATTAAAATGAAAAGAACCAGTCAAATCTTTGAGAATTTTTAATTGCAATAAAGCATGTAGGATATAAATGGCTTTTTTTTTTTACTACAAAAATAGCTTTTTTGTGTTTTTTCCTACTTACTTGATTTCAAGTGCAAAATATTCAGACTGATGAGCCGCAGAGTTCTTCCCTGGTAGTTTGCATTCTCCTGTTGGATACAGAACAATAAGCATAGCTGTGATTGAAGTTTTTGTGGAATATGAATTCAAGGTGGCAACACTCAACAGGGCATAAGTGTGGCAAGATATTTGACTGTACAAGTTTACTCTAACAGCAACAAGTAAATTACCATTTTCTAGTTATTAATATGATCCCTCGCTGCATACAGTCAACATCTTTATAACAAAAAATTGCAATGACTTTAAGAAAAAAATGTAGCACACAATTTACATTTTAAGAATAGCATATTAATAGGAAGGAAGAAGAGGAAGATGACAACTAGAAATGTCAACTGGTTTAATCATACTTAATATGTAAAGATTGCTATAACTTTAAGAATCCAGCTTAGCTGACTTTGGAGCTTAGGTTTTTATTTTTCTACTTTATAGCATGCTTCAAAACTACTTGGACAAATACAAAACAAGAATTACAGTGCACCATAAGTTATTTTAATATCCTGTAGTGGTGTATACTTCCAATGAAATCCCAAGACTATTATTAAGGTTCTGTGTTTGTGTGAAAATGTCAAGTTGTTTCGAGTGACTACATACTCTAAATTATATATAACTGTTACTTTATAGCTAATAGGCACTAAAATTACTTTAAAACAGAAATGTAAAGTTATATTTTCATCCTTTTTGACAGATAATAAAGCTTATTTATGAGATACATTTTCTCGAGTATTAAAATATATAATGTTTACAAAAAGATTAAAAATATGATACTTGATATTTAAGCAAGAAACTGAGCCATCATGAAGATATTTGCCTGAATAGTTATATCTAGTGTAAAGGTAGATAGATGTTAACTCAATAATTTCACTCAGGAAAGTCATTTGTTAAAATGGTAAAACATAAAAAAAAAGGTTGTGTCTCAAAATAAGATTTAGGAGGTGTTTTTCTTTCCCTGCCTGTCATTAAACTGTAGATCTGAAATCCTTGTATATACTTTTAGATAAAATGATGACACATGATATACTGTGACTCTTTATTTTAAATTGTATCCACTAAGACATGTTGCTTAATTGCTTTGTTGTTCCCTGCCTGAGGAGAAAAAAAAAAGTTATATCCTTGTATAAGCACAATGGAATGGGACATCTGCACAAGAGTAATTTCTTCTCTTGTAAACTCCAGTTAGGGTAGAGGATTTATGAAAAGGGAGATTATTGTTGGCATGATATATACGTAAGTGTACCCAACACCACTAACCCACCAATTATTCATAGTCTAAAATAAAAAGGTTTCACATGCAAATTATCTTTCTTTATTCCTGCCAAGCACTTAGTAAATAAAAACATATAAACACCTGGATCTATCTTGTTATCTGAGAAGTGAGAGGGATATCAGCAAACTCTAGTGCAAATGAACCAAAGTTTAGAAGGCAACCTTCATAGAAGGTTACAGATTGTATATTCTATAGTTAGAGTAGGAGTTAATTGCCATGCTGAAGCAAACCCTGTACTGTGTTTAGGATTACCTCTTCAGTTGAGGGTCTGTGACTATCTTTATGCGTCTTAGTTCTACTGCTCTGCTATAGAATATTATACCAAAGCATGAACAAAAGAAAATTACCCTGAAGCAATGGAGTGCCACAGCGCATTGTCGCTATTAATCTTTTAGTAATGGCAATGCTAATTTGACATGATGCATAGTAATTTATTAATAGAAACACTTGAAGTCCAAAACTTAAAATATTCTATGTGCAAATGGATGAATCTGGAAATTGGTAATGAATTACTAACCCTTTCACCTCTGGACCACAAGTTCAGTTTCAGCACAGCTCAATAGTGACAGCACACCCTGATCATATATGAAATAAGACAATGGCATTAGAAAACTAAATAAAATAAATAACTCCACCACAACTGAAAACCTTGCTTACAGTCTGAATGCAGACATTAAGTCTTGAATGGGCATAGACACCACATTACTCCATTAGCCACATAGGCCTGTCCAGGAGAGGAAGAATACATTACTGCATACCCTGCTCTTTCTATCTTATGGCTACACTAAAAGAAGTCTGGCTCAAAGGCAGACAGTCCTTTACTTATCATGAGCCTTGTCGCCCTAAACCTGGACACACTTATCTACATTAGTAACATAACACATGAATAGTACCATGTGCATAATTTTTTTCAGGATCAAGGCATGTGTTTACTTTACAATTATACATATATTTGATTTCTTCTTTCTCTGCTCTTTTAAAATCTTCCCTCCCTTTTTAATCCAGGGCTTAGCCCTTTTCTTGCAGAAGAAAAGACAAAGTTTACACTTAGGTTCTTAAGTGCTACTACCATTACTTGGCTGGTCAGCAGGGGATGCTCCTGTGCTGGAAGGCTAAGCCTTTCTGGGAAACTGAACATGTCACCACCTCTGTGAGGTACCTAGCTTCTGCCTGCCTAGGGCATGGGGTCCAGAGTCTGTTCTCAAGCATTGGTCTCTGCATGAGAGCACAGCAGGTTGCTAGTGTGCAACTAAACTAGCTTCAGAATGTTTAGCTGTGCTTATAAAAAGACTAATCTGTGTTCACATCATATAGGCTTTGTTCCTTATCCTGAGCCATCATTAACTATTAATCCAGAGTGGGGGTTTTTCAATTGTCTGTTCTATTTTTGTTTGTTTCCAGAAAACAGTAGCGCATTCTGGATTCAACAGAGTACTAGAAAGGCAGAGATATTGTTAAACACTTTTATATACACATTAACAGATGAATAAAAAGCAATAGGGAGTAAAGGAAGATGTATTTCTCATTGAACTTTAACAGCAAATCACTATAGAACTTTATGATTTGTTACTGAGGCAGCAACAGATAAACCTGGGGAAGTCTTAAATTCTACCTGCCTAATTAACGTCAAGGTTAGGTTCGATCTACATTGGTTGCACACATTAATTTCATATTCTAAAACCTTAGAAGGAGCTGGTGTAACATGAGCCATTATTTATTGGATATAATGACCACTAGCCAAGGTAAAACATGGTATTATGCATTAATAACATCATGTTATCTTGGGGAAATGAGGCTATTAATGCAGGTCACCTGTACTATAGCTCAGACTGTATTCAGGTGGAGGCCATCAAAACTTCTGTTTAACCTTGAAACAAGTAGAGTTCAAAGCTTGCCTTATCAATTAAGGAAAAATGTTTAAAGGTCTTCTTTTCCCCTTTCAGAGTAATTTCACCTTGTCCCTTCTTTCACTTTTCTCGAATTTATTTTCATTTTTTTTCTTCAAAAATGCTAGTCATTGGCTCTGTTAGTTAGGGGTATTGGAACTATTAAACATGCTTTTCAATAAGAACTTCCATTCACGTACTGCTTCAGCCATGAACCACTGACAAACAGAGACAGATCAGATTTTTATTTCATTTACATTGGTGTAAATCAGTAGTAACTCCATTTGTTAGTAGATAGATCCCCTCCCCCCCACCATGTAAAAATAAGATCAGAATCTTGTTCAAAGCATATAATCACAATTGCGGCATTTACCTTGTTTTGAAAAAATTGTGGCTCTCAAAAAAATGTTGTATCATTTGCAATAACTCTTTACAAGTTTAGTACTGTTTGTAGGATTTTAAATAAAAACAAAAACATTTTCTACCTCTATTTATATTCCTTATTATATAGGGACCAAATACAGGAATTTTTAAGCTTCTGCAAATATATAATAAGGGCCTTTTTGTCCGCTCCATCCTCAAGATTGGGGCAGGCTGATTTATACTTTTGTTGTCATTATTCCTGTATCTTTAAAAGAAACTTTCACAATGTTTGGCTTCTTGTTAACTTTATGCACTGGAGGCCTTGGTAATCTTATATAATTTATATTAAGACACAATATTACCCGACTTTCCTAAATTCCTTCTTCCCTTTTGTTGTTCTGATTTATCTTACAATCACACTCTCACTAGACAATGATAAAAAAAATAAAGGAGTTTTCTTTTGTCATGTGTAGGAAATGTGATTCATTCATTATCTTTAACAGGCCTTCAGACCACCAGACATCAGTGCAATGTTTGGCAACAGTAAAAAAAAACAACAGTTAAACAAATATATATATATGTAAGGATTATAAATCAGTAGAAGTTATTCTGGCACTACTTTAAGTAGGAATATATTTGAAATATCATGTGCAATTCTGGTCACTATATTATAAGAAGGACATTGCTGAGATTGAAAAGGTGCAGTGGAGGGCAACCAACATGATTCAGGATTTGGTGGATAAGAACAAAGAAGACATATGAGCCAGATTCAGCCTGTATTACTTGAAGGCCCCATCCTCTCAGATGTTGGCAGGCTTCTGCAAGCATGTTCAACTTCTGTTCCATTTGCTGAAAGTGGAGGGCCTTCAGCACGTGCACAGCAGGCACTTAGCACCACTGGGATCAGGCTGTGAAAATGGCGGCTAAAGGGTACCCTACACACAAAGGCTGTAGGGTATACAACTTGAACAGAAAGAAATGGATTGATAGCAAGAAGTTGTTGACGTGGAAAATAATTCAGAGCCATAAGAAATCAAGCCAAACTGGAAATTATCTATCCATTCATGTACTGAATTTAAGATTAGAAGAGCGCAAAAAATGTTGCACATAAGTACTGCTAAGAGCAAAATATTAGCAAGGTCACTTTTTTTGAATGCCTTTTACAGTTAGGAAAAATGCAAAGCTAGGTTTGCACCTGCAAAACCCCATTTTTTCTTTGGAAAAAAACTAAATCTGTGCACGAGAGTGGAGCAGGATCAATGGCTAAATTTTGTTTCCTGCAACACATGTTCTTAACCTACTGTTACACATGCAGCAAGAGCACTGGCTGGGGGAGGGAAGGAGAAGAGAAAAAGAGAAGTTATGTGGGAAAGGAAAACAATCAAAAGCAATAGTGTATTAAAAACTCCTAGAAAAATAAGCAATAATTCCGAGAATTAGATATAATTATTAGTTTGTGGTTTTGTTTTGAATGTTCAATTGTGCTTTACAGAGAAGAAAATTATTTCTTGAGGGAAGGAGGTAGGGTGACCAGATGTCACGATTTTGGGGGCTTTTTCTTATATAAGCACCTATTACTCCCCTCCACCCCCGTCCCAATTTTTTACACTTGCTATCTGGTCACCCTAGAAGGAGGTATTGTTCTGTTATTTAGATAAATACAAAATGGCAGACAAGGAGAGCATAGTTAAATTAAAAAAAGAGTGGAGAAGGAAAAAAATACCCCAGCTAAACAAGCCTCGTAAATTCTTCTGTACAAGAGCAAGAGGGTCAGAATTAAATCTAAATGGAGTACTTTTTGGTAATTTTTGCACTAGCCATGCTGGGGTAAACATTTGGGTCCAAAATAAAGGCTTAGATTGATCTCTCTGGTACCTAGGGATGGAACGTGAATAAGTGGGAGGGACGTGCAATTTGTTTTCCATCTCACAATAAGTTTTATAATTATTTTTTATTTTGTTTTGGAAAAGTAATGGCATGGATGGAAAAGTAGTTGTTCCAGACTGATGTGCTGATTCAGGAGGCCACTTCAGCACCTGTTTATCCAAAACACTTGCTTACATGTTACACATTGCTGTTAAGTATAATTCATGATACAGAAAATATTCAAATTTACCCTACTGCAGGCTGGCCTGGCTCAGTGTCTAACCAGTAGATACTACTGTTACCAAGCAGGTAATCTTCATCTTAAATCTGTACTTTGAGTCAGTGTTGGCTTGGAGCACTATGGAGATAGAGGGCTTAGCTTCTGAGGAGGATAGGGATACATTGATATTCACTAACCAAAACAGAGTCAGCAATGAGACGCATGTGAAGAGCAAAAGGTGAGGCAACATTATGGGAACAAACACAATCCTTTCAAAAGGCACAAGTCCAATCTAGGCCTTGGCCAATTCAGATACTTTCCGCCCTTCTTGAAGGTTGTATCACATTTTAGAGGCCAAATAACAACAACATCTGGCCAGTGAGACTTGAAGCTTAAGAGATTTTGAGAGCCAACAGAAAATAAAAGTACTCTATATATTTGTCAAGTGCTAAATTATATTATGGTTGAGAATAGACTTCAATTTGTGACAGTTCTGAGATGTTTATGTACCAGTCTTCCTATGTAGCTAATACCTTTTCAGAGCTTTGAACTTTGGAAGGAAATGTCTAAAGTGAGCTATAATTTTCAAGGGAAATTAACTATATTTTGAATGCAGCCTTATTTTCAATTATTTTATATTTATAGTAAGACATAAAACAAGTTAAATCATTTAATTTTAGCCCCATAACTTTAAATGTAATGTACGCTTCATTATTAGGAAGGGGTTAACTTTTCAGTGAGATGTGTAAGGAATATTCTTAACAACTACCAGAGCTAAGCCACTTAATCCTTGGACACCCAGAGAGATGCTACAATGTTTACTAGGAAGTAGGGATGAGTGATCCTGTTACGAGAAAATAAGAATAGTATCCTTCCCCAAAATTTGAACTGAAACTCTGAAAACGTTTGGATAGTTGTGTTTTACCCATTATTTTTCATTCTCATGGGCGTAAGCACTTTCTGGATCTGGCCAGAACTGAAAGGAGAATTCGTGAGTCATGGTTAAATGTCTGTTTTAGAGAATTTCCAGCTCAACTGGAAGCAAAATTACCAGAAATATCACAAGCAACCTGAGAGTGTCAACTCCATTTTGTCACACAAGGTTAGGATGAGAATCCAAACCAGCTTTGAGGTTCACTCATCAGTGTGGCCCAGTTCCTGTGCCCACTTACAAGGACACACTAGACCTCGAAGCAGCTCCATAGCTATGGGTTTTCTGGATAGGGGACCAAAGCAGTGGAGAACCTTCACATGGGAACAATGAACTCCCCTCCTTGTGGCAGAAATGATTGTAGGGGTAGAGAGAAGTGGATTTATGTAGAGCAGGAGCTGGTTCTTGCAAAGTGCAGATCCTGACTATGCCACCAAATTAATTAGGAAGCTGCACAGTGGGTCCATTCTCCTCTCTATAGGATGTGATAGCAACCACAGATGAACTATGCAGGTGCCTGAAAGTAAGGGTTCCATCCCTCAACTCCCACATAGTTCCCATGAGCAAAGTAATTTGATTTGGATTTTGCGCAAAGTTTGAGGATTTAGGCTTAATAGCAGAGTTTCCAGGTATCCTGGTGGTTGAGACTTTTGGACAGTTAAAACAAACCTATTGCAGAGTAAAGTAAAGCAGCAGTAATCCCACCTGATATTTAGAAGCAAAATAATATTTAGACTACACTGGTTAACATATAACATATGCTAACCATATTTGGCAAATGCATTTACTTTCATGAAGTTTCATCAGGGATGAATTTAGTCTGCCTTGTCTTAAGCAACTAAAATAAACATGGTACTCAATCTTTAACTTTCAAGTTAAGTACATTTCAGATGAGACATTCCAGTTGCCCAAGCAAATAGATGTATTCTCTGATGTCATTTTTCTCTTGTCATTTTGGTATTTGATTGTAGCATATTTAAAATGTTGGTTGCAATCATAACAGTGAGGTGTTTAAAATGCATTCAATTCACACGTTGTCCTTGTGGAGGATGGTTATTTGTCTCTGTCCTCTGAGGAAGAACATGGTATGATGAGCAAAATCTGGTGTAATAAAGAAGAATGATGTGCAAAACCCCACAGAAAGAATACATCTTTATTCCCTACATTAAATATTGTGACAAAGTTCCTCCTCTACCTCGGTGGGTCCTGCGCTTATTGGCGGATTCTGCTTGCCTCAGAGATCTTCCCCTCTAGTAGAACCCATAGTCCAGATCAACTCCTCCTGTGACAGGAGTTGGGAGGTTTGGGGGGAACCCAGCCCCCCCTCTACTCCAGGTTCCAGCCCAGGGCCCTGTGGACTGCAGCTGTTTAGAGTATCTCCTGGAACAACTGCACGACAGCTACAACTCCCTGGGCTACTTCCCCATGGACTCCTCCCAACACCTTCTTTACCCTCACCACAGGATCTTCCAGCAGTACACCCTCTTACTCTCAGCTCCTAGTGCCTCTTGCTCCCAGCTCCTCACACGCAACCTCCTTCCATAGCTCCTGACATGCGCCCCTCACTGACTCACTGGGAGGCTTTTAACTAGTTTCAGCCAGCCCCTGATTGGCTGCAGGTGTCTCAATTAACCTCCCTGCCTTCTGGAAAGTTCTTAATTGGCCCCAGGTGTCTTGATTAACCTGGAGCAACTGCCATAAGGTATCAGGGATTTGTTTAGCCTGGGGCTAACATACTAGTTCCTTACCACTTTCCTATAGCCCTCTGGCCTTGCCCCGTCACAATATGTTTGGGTGTGTAGATATCTATTTGATATAGTTCAAGTAAACTATTACACAAATAAAGGTATGCGTGCTATTGCATCCTGCAAACTGTACAAATACAGCCAAACCATCTCCTATGAATAATTGATAAAGGATTAAAACTGTTAAAAGCATATATTTTCCATGCACCAAGGGTATTTGTCTAATAGTTTTCTACTGTGATAAATGAGGTACATCTCCTGGTTTGTAGTTCCAGGAGAGGTTTTTAAAATGTTTAATATTAAAGAAACATGTTTTAATCATTATACTATTATTATAAGCATTTATAATAAAGGAACCATCACCATAGTACCTGGGTTCACTCTGTTACGTTTCTTGAGGATACGAAGCAAAATACTCCATGACCATATTTAATGTGACAGTGTTAAGGACTGAGGTGGTAAAATGCTCTTTTGAAGGACAGAGACAGAGGTAGTAAGCTAGGCATGATACTATTCATAAGCTATAATAGCTATTCAGTTACATATATTTGTGCATAATACTTCAATAAGACCATGTTTTAAAACTTTTAATGATTCTTTTCCAAACAAACTCATTGGAATACAATCAGTCTGGCATTTGGCATTTATTTTAAAAAAATGTCTGAATTGCACAAGAAAATCTATGATGAAACCAATCTGATTAGTAGTAAAACAAAAAATGAAAGAAATATCCTTCATAGAAAGACAACAGGCCAAATGCTGCTACTCTTATTCATACAAGAACGAGTCTGGTTGAAGTCAATTAGATACTTGAATGAGTTAAGCAGCATTTAAAATGATCCTATTTTTTAGGAAGAACAGCAAATTTCTGCTCTCATTTATTGCAGGGGTTTCAGTTCTGATACTCTGTTCTCCTTACATGCACTGAAATTTCATTGTCATTGTACATTTTAGACCAACTAATAACAATAGTAAAAAGTAATAAAGTTGCAGTTAACAAACAGGTGGCCTCCTAATAATAAATGTTAATGTGAATTATTTGACCACAAACCGACAGAACCAATTGCTCACAATGAACCAGTGATTTCATTGAATATCACTTCAGATCTTGTGTTACTTAAGCAATTCACACTTGTCACCACCACTGTAGATCATACCTAGTATACTATTTTATTTAAAATCACCTTATAATTCAAAGGGCACCAAGCATCCAGACAGAGACATCCAAGGCTGGATTGTTACAAGAGCTCATAGAGACCAACGTTATTGCCTAAAGTAATATCCATTTTGCAAAATAAGGATAATGCAGCTAATCTGGAAGCAGGCTGAAAAAGTGAGACGTTAACACAGTTTGGTGAGGGTACTTGATAGTGGCTATCAAAAAAAATTCCTTAAAAGTATTTGAAATTCACATGGAGGTATAATTTTACATCGATCCAGGAAAACAATAGTTGTGCTGCATCGGGCTGTAAGGATAGGTCCAGGAAAATTATCATGTCTCATGGCTTTTGGCCTAGAGAAACTTCCAAGCATTCTACAGGAAAGATATGCATGAAGCATGAAGTAAAAGAAAGAAGCACCAGATTAGTATCACCTGACAGTCAGCTGCAGAGGGATGTGATATTAGCTGTGAAGGTGTCAGTTATTTTCCTTCCTTGGTGATGGAGAAAAATGTGACACTGCACCCCATATTCTTCACAGAGATATTATTATGATATGATTAAAGCGTAATTATGATGACTTTTACGCAATATGGGTCATGTGAGGTGTCATTGGAAAAGTTATGGTTTGATGAATATGATTATCCTATTTGTATGCATGTATCATTTTTGTTGCTAATGCTAGGAATATTGGCTATGTATCTGTATTTTAATCGTGCTTCTTCTGGGTGACACCCACAACTAGCCTTTCGGGTACAACAGTGAAGAAGCCAGACAGTGCTGATGGACCATCAGCAAAGACAATGGACCTTGGATGAACTTAACCTTCCTGTGAACATTCCAGACAGCCTGTAAGTAATGGCTGCTATGACTCAGCAAGGTGTGCAAGGGCTTGTAACCAGGCCACATGACTCTGGACTCCATCTTGGGATGTCAGTGTTTTTCCACAAACTGAGTTTGGGACAAAAGGGTTTCTGCCATATGCTAAAGCTATATAAGGCAGGGAGTGACATCATCTGTGGTTCTTCAATCCCCACACAAGAAGACTCCTAAAAGCAGCTAAGGAACAGAGATGGAACTGGGGGAAGTGCTAGACCCAGGCTAAAGGGATTTCTAGCCTATGTCTGAAAAACATTGGGATTCCAAGCTGCAAAGCAAGTGTAGTTTCTGCCTTAAGATTCTGCAGCCTGCTTGTATTATCAGTCAGGGTGAGAGATTGTTAATTCAAATCCTGTCTTTCTAGTCTGTTAGACCTAATTTACATTTTTTGTTTATTTACTAGGTAATCTGCTTTGATCTGTTTGCCATCACTTATAATCACTTAAAATCTACCTTTTGTAATTAATAAACTTATTTTATGTTTGGAGTGAAGTGCTTGGGAATCTTAGCTCAAGGGGCTGTTGCATTTCCTTTCCACATTGAGGGAAGAGTGAACTCTATGAGCTGATGCTATACAATTCCCTATGCAGTGCAAGATGGTATAATTTGGGGTTTATACTCCAGTGGAGGGTGGGTCCTAGGTTGGGAAGCTGGAGGTTATTTTGTCTGTAGCCACTCTATTGTTGGTTCACGCAGTGGCTGGTCAGAGAGTCTGTATGTAACTGCAGCTGGGTGTGTCCCTACCTGTGTGAATGCTGAAGGAAAGGTAGGACCAGGAGTGGGTCTTCAGCTTGTCACAGCAGCGCAGTGTGAGAGGGAGCCCAGGCTGGTGGGTCAGAGGGCTAAGTGGTACCCCAGTTCCAGGTGGCACCCTGGGGCGGGGGGGAAGAAAGATGACAAAGAAAAATGACTTCCTTGAACTATTGACAGATATCACTGAGCTTCTTGGATAAAATCACAATAGCTCTAAGCTCCAGCTACTGAGTGATAGCTATGGGCCTGATTGACCCATCCAGCAGAATATCCACAGGAAGTAATCAAGCAGAAGAAACTCTTATGATTACTTTCATGGTATTTCTTCCACAGTCTTCCTTTGGGGTGATGGGTTTTTTCTCTTCACAAAAGAACCTTGTGAGTCTCCTGAGATCTCATTTTTTGGAGGCACAGAGCCCTCCACGCAATGTCTTTTGTACCAACTCTTGGTCCCTCATCCAAACCACCAAGAAGAGTGGCTCCATTGGAAGTATTCTTCAGATCTTTTCCAGCTGCCCGCTCTTTCCTGTGACACCTTTAGTGGAGTAGGGGGTCTTCAGGACAAAGGGAATGCCAATAAAACAGTTTCTGTCTGTGCTTATTTTTAGATGGTTTACTGCTGGGCCCCCATAATCACGAACATCCTGCCCTAAACTCCATGCACAGATCCCCAGTGGATCAGAGGAAAGGAGACAACAGTGCTGTTGATGTGTCTGTTCCTATCCTTTCCACATGGGCAGAGGGTCCCTTCCATGTAGAGTCAAATTACAATGACACCATAGACAAAACACTATAACCAATCAAGCAAAGAGAGAGAAAGTTCACTCAGGAGGAAAGAAAAATGCAGAGAAAAGAAATAAAGAGGGTAGAGAGAACCCAAGGGACTCACATGAGGAAGAGTTTGCTGAAAGGGCTGAATTTTTGCTCAAAAGAAGATCATCAATGTCATAGCCCTCTAATTATTAAAAATTAGCTCTCAGTTAGTAAAACTAAACAATTTTTAAAGGTTTATTTACTTGTCAGTGGGGCTGGCCAGAGGACAACTATTCTGTTTCATGGCAACCTTCATTATGCATTGGAACAAAACCAAAACCTTTCAAATGTTTTCACAAAAATGGAATTGTTTCAAAACATTCATTTTTAGATCAAAACTCAATCTTTTAATTCAGACAGAAGTGGGGGGAGCAGAGTGGGGGAGACAGGTTCAAGTCCCTATATTGCCTGATTCAGAGGAGAGTTTTCAATGCCAGATTATTCCAAACCAGGCAGAGCAGACACTTGAACCTAACCAGTCTACAGAGCAGGAGAGAAAGTCTCTTTCTCACAACAACTTTGTTGAATCTCATACGTTTCAGCATATTGACAAACTAGCATATTTTGGCAGAATTTCATTTAGCCAAAAGTGATCTGAAAAACTTTACTTTTTACCATTTTGGCTATTTGTTTACACTCTGCACATTTCACTCAACTTGGGCAATGAAAACAGACTGGCCACTAAAATTTTCACTTTCCGCAAGTTTTCCTTCCCATTTCTGTACTAGCATAATAATGTTGCCGTCCTGGGGATCACAACACTGCAGAAGAGTGGCTGCATGAAAAGAAAGCTTTAACTGAAATACTTTTTAAAAAAAACCAGACCTGAAAAGATTCAAATTTTCTTAAGAAGGGCCAGGACTCTTACTCCCCTGGAGTAATACGTGAATTCATGATTAATCCCATCAAACTCAGTGGGACTATTTATATAGTAAGGTATTATGCAATGAGTGGGATTGTGAAGCTGGTTATGCTACAGAGCAGGGAAGTCAGGGGGCATAAGGAGCCACCTCATTCCCTTTGTGGGCTGTTTTTGCAGGCAGCAGTGTGGGGGGGGAGCATAGGTAAAACATCAGCAAGCACAGCTGCGCTGGTACAGAGGAGGAAGCAAACTAGCAGGAAAATGGCAGGAGCAGTGTACTTCCCCACATAAAGCAAGAGAGATGCAGGGACCAATATGTGTCACAGCTCAGTCCCTGCTATTAGGGCATCTCAAATACATGCTACCCCATACTTGGGCAGACTGCAATATGTGTATGGTGGCAAAATTATGCCCTTAACAGTGCTTATTACTTAGACAGCTTACGTGCTTCGTACAAAATTATATATACATATTGAACATAAAAGTACCCACACTAGGTAGTTTTAAAGACTCTCTGCTGCATACCCATCATATAGATATATATATATGTGTGTGTGTGTGTGTATGTGTGTGTGTCTGAAACCACATTAGCATTTCCAGGAGTAATAAAACAAAAACTGACAAACAAATCTGGCCATAAAACAAAAGCTAACCAAAGCTAAACCAAATAAATAACTCTTGCAACATATTCTGAACCTTGCTAGAGACAGGGTCTGGTGGACCGCTAAGGGAAGTGAATTCCAGAAGCAGGGGCACTCAACTGAGAAAATCCTGCCACTGCCCCTGGAGATTTCAAACTGAGAACTAACAGCAAGAGCCTCCCAGCCAATTTTAACTGCGATGACAAAGTACAGAGAGGGAGGCGTTCTCTTAGGTGACAGAGTCCCAGACCATTAAGGGCTCCAACAACACACTGAATTGCACACAAAAGCACACAGAAGCCACTACAGAGAACTGATCACAGGATATATGTGTTGATGCACAAAAGTCAGGCAGTTGTTTTCCAGAAACCCTATCTCTCCTCTTGCACTCCAGTATCTGGACCATCCAGAAAGTGAGTGGGGATTTCAGGCTTTGTAATCCAATAGGCTCCCAATGGGCAGGAGGGTGAGGGGAGTGAGGACAGTGCTGCATACTTCCCCTAAGAAGCAGAGCTACTGCTTCAGAGGGTGCTTCCCAGTAGCCTTGAGGAATTGTAGCTTACTCAGTCAGAATCACTGCAGGGGACTTTTGCTCCAACCTGGCCTCTCTGCACCTTCTCCACCTGCTGAAAATAGAATCTAGCTTGAAATGTTGGACTTAACTAAGCAGGCAGTGTCCCTTTAAAAATATCAGAATCTGCCTTCCTTTAAGAATAAATAAATAAATAAAACCCCTAGGCCTCTGAAATACAAATCTGCTTGTTGTACCAAAGTCATCCAACATTCCTAAAAGAGAGCTAATTTTTGTAGCATCTTTTGCTTTCAAAGCTACCTGACTAAATGCAGAAAAAGTGGGTCCTCCCCCAGGGACTACCTCCTCCCTGTGATGCACATAGCCTGCAGCTAACATGCAAGTAGGACAGAAGCACAACTTGAAAATACTCAAGCATACGGACTACTCTATGAAAGACAAAGAACCATGGCTATTTGGCATGCAAACACCAGCTCCTCGTAGCCATGCTGTGTCTGTATATATTAAGGCTACCCTACAACTATTCATTAGTAATAACAAAAATAACTTGTAAATATAACTATACAAAACCTACAGTGGCATTAATATGTATGCATGAAAACTGAATGACCTTAACCACTGTATATTTCAAATACCACAGAAAAGTGAAACACTTAACACGTTATAGTATTTCATTTTCTACTGGTTTTTCCTTTAACTGTTAATACAAATATATATGACAGGAGACTTACGAAACTATGTTTGTCTACAATATAAAACTGCAATTGCTGCTCCCCACTGCATTACATAATCACTTTGTGCAAGATGAATTGTAAAAAAATAATAATAATACAATTAAATAAATAAAAATACCTTCGTACAAAATATATGCAGAATTTATTTTCCGTTGAAGGTCTATAGGACTACCTCTTAAGCCTGGATGTGAAAAAAATTGCCCTTTTCACAGCTGATAAAATACAAATTAATCCTTAGAGGATTTAATATGTGCCTATTTATTACCTTCAAATATGAAAGTACTGCTGCAATTAATATAGCCTGCACTACTGTATGTACAAGTCCATAGCATTGACTTTGAAACAAGAAATATATGCAAAACTATTTTTAATAAAGTAATTTTTGCGCTACTGTAGGTGTGACAAAATGCCTTTAGAAGGTCGAAAATCCCAGTGTTTCTCTATAGTTACATTACTGCTGCTAGAAATAGCATGAATTCTAAAGCTTCGAATTAAAGTGTCTTAAGGGTATGAAATAATGTCATTTGTATGCAACTGCAACTTAGCTTTATTATGAAAAATGCAAACATTTTAAAAATTAAAGAAATATTTTTCTCTCTTTGCAGATTAATCTATTTATTTACCCTCCAATGGTTCTTTTTGTAAGCTACGGTTTCATTATTTGTATATGCTGCTAAAAAGTTAACTCTTAGAATGCTAGTGTTTACCAGATTGCCAGTCAAGCAAATGATCATTTGGTTAAACAAATATGTCTGTACCTTCCAGTAGTTTAAGAGTTGTTATGTTAGAAATGTGTGACTGTGTTTGCAGAAAAAGTAATCCTTTCTTAGGAACCTACAAGAATCTATTTATGTTGATGTCTATTTATAGTTTCCATTTATTTAGCATATTTTGGCCAAATTACACGGCTGCACACCTTACATATCTGCTAACTTTGAAGCTCAGATTAAAGTGATTGGTGCCACAACATATTTTAGATGGTAACTTTAGATTATTATTATTGTTCAACTTGCTGGCTGATCATTTATCCCCATGGCCTCAAAACTTTAATAGTAGAAACTCTGAGAAATGAAAATTATTCCATTTTATCATTAAATAATGATACCCTAAATTACCATAAACCTCGTTCTTTAAGTTCATGTAAGGAGTTAGCTTTTATTCAAATTTTGTTAAGGATAGAATGTCTGTTTGATAGTCTGCCTTTGTTTATTCATCAGCAAACTCCATATAATTTACTCTACTGTCCATGATTTATTTACAATCTCTGCACTAGTATTTATTTAGGGTAAATGAACACCTCTGTGGGACATGAGGATAGCAGCACTTCTGTACTCAGAGTATTACGGTTCCTCTTCTGTCCCATTTCAGTCCATGAAGCTTTTTTGACAGACAGCATGAAAAAAATCTGCATAAGGAAAAGTAACTGACAGCTGGGGTCAGACTCTCTCTGTTTAATGACACTGCCAGTTACACATTTTGAATTGTTTAAATATGAGTCTACAGCTTCAACAATCATCATCTCACTGGTTCCACTTTTCATACCCAACAGCCAGGAAACTGACACGTAATTACACACTTACTGATGGTATCGCCGGTGCCGATAATTAAAACTGCCACGGGAGGATTGCTATTGCTAGTCTACAGCTGGGATGTTGTCAAGAGGTAGAAACTCCAGCAGCTTTTAATGCTATCTTCTTACAGGTGGACCACAGGCGCCAGTGTTGAAGTAATAGAAAGGCCTCAGCACATCATTCACAATGTCTCGCACAAATGAAGAAAATCTATTAACAATCCAATAAGTGAAATACAAACACAATGACCTAAGGGTTAAACTGTCTGGGTGGACTTAGAACTCAGATCTATTATGTATTGTTCTTTTTCCTTTTGGAGGTATTTACAGAAAAAGATCACAAACGTTTCACCACTTCTTGCAGTACATAGGAATCTTATTTGGGCAATGCTGGAATTGTTGTATAGAAACAAATATTATTTAATTCTGCTTGATGCCATCCTTTTCAATATATAATTAAAATCAAGAACAAAGAAAGAACAGTCCAAAAGACATGAAAACTTTAATAAACATTAAAATAATGAAATTCTTAATTGAATAAGATTTTGGTAAAAAATAATAGATGGCCTAGGGCATTACATTGAGGAGATTTTTGCCCTGCATATATGCAATATTCACATGCTTATCAGCTAACCAGATTGGTGGGCCCAGTAACAGTGACGACATGCATACTACCACCTTCCTTTCCCCCCACTTTGAATTGGGGTGGGAGGGCAAAAGGGCAAGGAGAGAACTTGTGCTCCCGCTGATTTCCCCTCCCCCTTCCTGGAGGGAGGATGGAAGTGGGTTGGCTCTAACAAGGTCTGAGCTCTGAGCCTGGCCAATCCATTCCTGCTTCCATGACTAGGGTCATTGCAGACCACTGACTGGCTCCCACCTCCAGAGGTGGGGGACGAGGAGGGAAGAGGGGCTGTTTCTGACACTGCTGGCTTTTGGCCATTTTAGCTTTGTTCCTGATGCACCCTTTCCTACCCTTACTTAGTAGACGGGATCTCTTTGGATGCCAGGGGCTATGCTGATCGCCAGATATTATTTGGGGTCTGAAACGGATGCGTTTCCCATATGGCAAAAATGTCAAACTGTGTGGGGATTTTTTCCACTTTCTATCCACCTCAGAGGAAAATCCCTCAGAAGGATTTACATTACATGTGTCACAACTCTGACAGGTCCCAGTGTGCTGGATGGCTCGAGAAACTGCATGATGTGAGGTCCCTGAAACCCAATGGGCTACTTGGGCATAGATGAGGAGGTGATGTCTCCTCTCTCCTACCTCTGGCATAGATGAGAGGAATGAGTTGGGACTCTGGCTTTCTATAAGGGTCCCCAGGCAGGGCTGAGGTGTAGAGGGGTTTTGTAGAACCCAGGGCCATTGGTGCTCATTCAAATTCCACACTGGAAGACCCCTGAGAGATAGTTCAGGAATACGTTCCCAGCTGGCTAATAGTTTTATAAAGTTATGGCCTCCACATTTAACCACACTCTGGTGTGTGTCTCATTTGCTTCCACATCTGCATCAATAACTTGCAGAGAAAAGTAGCTAAGTGTGACTCTCCTGTACAGAGATAGCATAGACTAGAGAAGGCAATTTAGTCAAATGAAGGGAGCATAGAACTGGGAGCCAAGTTCTAATCCAGCCTTTGTCACTGATTTGCTGTGGGGCCTGGTATTAAACATGACTGTTTTGCCTCATTTTCCCCATTTGCAATTTGGAGATTAAAATACTAACCATCTCTGGGATGTTGTGTGAATTAATAATGTTTGGATAGCACTTGTTATTTGTGTTTTTTAAGACTTATGACGTCCATTTACCAAGTTTCTCTAAGTACATTCACAAGAATAAAACACAATATTAAATAAATTAAAAGTAATAAAGTGCTACGCAAGTGCTAAGTACTATTATTATTAGCTGACAGTCAACGGCAGATTTCTTATGTGGATTCCATATCACTTAGTAATAGAAGACTTGGGATGAAATAAGTACCTACCTCCTGAGCGATGTCAGGTACAGGAGGGAGGCACAATTTCAGGTTATGGTGGCTGGATGCACTATGGTCTTGATCCAACATCACTGAAATCAATGGAAACTCCCATTGACTTCAATGGGCTTTGGATCAGGCCTGATGGGTGCACAAGTGCAGTCAAAAAATGCCTTCAAGGGTGCTCTATGGAAGCCCCAGCTATGCCTTCAGAGGAGATGTAGTTTAAACTCCACCCAAAGCCAGCTCCTCACACATCTCAATGCACTGAGGGGCAAGACCACAACCACATTCTTATTCACCCAGACAGGTCTCTTTGTTATGTTCAGGAGTAGTGCCCTCCTTCCCCTTTGTACACAGGGCATGCGAGATACAGCCTATAGCTCTTTCCTGCATGACAGCAAATGTGGGCAGGACGCAAGTGGTTTCTTGTGTTCCCTGAGCCCAGCATAGTTGCCTTGCAGCAGTCATAATTTGTCCCTTTGTCAATATATAAATAACAGAAAAAGCCCAGAAGTCCCAAACATGAGAGAGAATGCAGAAGAACAAGGGGACATCCTGGACAAACAATCAAATTCTACTTAATCACAAATGAATAACTTTAAACATTTTGAATACAAAAATTAATGCTGCCACAGATACCTGATAGCCCAAAGCTAGATCAGAAAGGGCATCATTACAGAGCATAACATTGACTGGTTTTAAATACTCTATTCAGAATATTAGATATAAGAGCTTCAATCAACAGTAAGTATTTCTGTTAATGTTTCACTGTTTTTTTCTGTAAATATGGAGTGGGCTACCATAAGGAGAAATGCTACCTTTGCAGTTCTATCCGAGTTTCTAACACATCTCTGATTATATGCCAGGAAAGAAATGCCCCCCGGTATCTTCTTACAAACAGACATCTTATTTCAAAACTCTAGTGCTACATTGCTGCAGCCATGTCTAAAGACCTTCTGTAATAGTAGTTCTGCCTCTTGGCATTACAAAAACAATTTTCTTCATCTTCCCCTCTGAACACCTAAAGTCCACTCTTTGCACCATTGTTGAGTGTGCCGTTGCATGAATAGCAGTAGATATTAGGACTGCAGTTAGGAAAAAACTGGCAGGAGAAAGTTGGCTGTTTAGAAACTGTTTTCCCAGTCAAGAGTATAAACCAACCGTTTTCTCTGTAGCATACACGGATGTATGTTAACTCTTACAATGTCAACTGTTCAGCTCTTTTTAAGGCTTATTTACTGCCTGGGCCCATATATAAAGTCTGTGCTATAGTAAGTGGATGAGCAAAGCACTCTAGTGTGCATTCATGAATGTCATAGGTTTTGCTAGTTCCAGCTGAGGTATAATATCCAGCCAGCCAAACAAAGATTTGTGGAGAAAAGAGACATACACACATAAATAAAAGTTGTCAGAACAAAGCCATATATCTGATGTACTACCTTTCTTTTACTCTACGCAGGAACTTTCTCAATATAAGACTCAATCCTGTGAGCAAGCCTCAGAAGACTGTAGATTCTTGCCTTGCAGTATGGTGACCTATTCAGAGGAGAGGTTAGCATGCAACAGGCCTCATGTTAAACACGCTCACTCCCAGGCAGTTCAGCAGCTTTGGCCAGTCCATTAGACCACTCCCTTACCACCCAGTAATAGCCCATAACCAGGTATAAGGGGAGTTCTTTATCCCCTCACTTCACAGCTCAGATAGGTAGTTTCCAAGTCATAGTCTATTCCTGAATGTATTTACTGGGTGTATGGGCTGGAAAGGGAAGAACAGTTATTTTCGAAAACTTATAGGAATGTCAGAAAAAACAATGTTTTTCTTTCAAAGCTTACTTCTGTGGGAGGGCTGCAGGATCAGACCCTAGTATTGTAACCAGAGATGTCCCTGCTTGCCTCACAAATGATCACACCCCCTCTGGGGAAAGGTTTCAGTCTAAATACAAGCTTATTTCTAATGCCTCCCTGATCAGACTGCCAGTCAGTATGGATAATGATTTTCAAGACACCTCCCAGATCAAAACTCAGCTGTGTACATTTTGCTCCTAGATTTTGTTTAAATCTTAACTAAATAATACAAGCTTTTTAAGACTTTGGGACTTTTTAAAAAATCTTGAAAATTAGTTTATCTTCTCTTAGTTGATTTTTAAAAAATCATATGTTTTGTCTATTTAATTTGGGAGTTTATAAAATATTTGTACTAAAACCTTTGCTGGGAATTTCTAGCTTTCAGACCACTTTGGGTATTTTTATAAAATCAAGTTAATAAAGAACCCTGAACCATTTAAGTGCTATAAAATATCTTTAACTAAAATTTATGGCAAAACTAAGCATAGAATTCTCTGTGATTTGAATACTTGCCAGTGAGTTAGTCACAGGAGTCAGGCTTTTATTAAATAACATTAATGTTAAAGAACTGCAAAATACTGAACTTAAACATATGTACATTTGCTGGTAGACATTTTCCTGAATTTCTCATTTGCAATTTCTGACTTAATGACAAATAAACAAACACTAAAAAAGTACTAAAATGTTTTAAGGAAGGGTGATATTTAGAAAGTACCAACACTAGTGATGTTTTTATTGAAGTTTTTTACATTGTAAAGCTCATCCTCAAAAATAAAAGGAATACTTGCTACTTCTCTGAAACCTTTCCTCATACTCAAATAACTGAAATGTACTTACAAATACCACTGATGCTGTTTAGATAATACGGACAAAGCCATCAGTTAAAACAAACAAGCAAGAAATGGTCAGAACATGTACATCAAAATACATGCTGATTAAATCATTCCAAATATATAATTTTTCTATCAAATTTAATGGGTGAAATATTAGCCCCATTGAAGTCAATGGGACATGATTTACCATTGACTTCAATGGGGCCACGCTTTCTTTGCTGAACAGACACAAGAAAAGTTGCCATTTCATCAAATAAAGTTTTTTTTTTGGCAAACTGTTTTTTAAACATTTTGTTTCAAACTGTCTAGATTGATTAAGTACTTGAGTATTTGATACTTGGGCTGCGCTGACTACAGTCAGTTACACCTCTAAAGGATAAATGTGGCTTCACAATATCAGGTGGCAAGTACTAAAGCCATGTAATGTTGGAAACAACCAAAATGTTTTCAGATTCTGGGGTAACTGAAGGTGGCAAATCCATGAACTCAAACTCATAAACATCCTAATATTTTAAGGCTTAATCTGGAGAAATATCCCTTGCCTTCCACTCTATAGAAGAAGGAGGTTCATATGGCATCTGGGCTTCATGAGTATTTTTGCCATTCCTGCGAATAGCTAAGTTAGATTCATCAGACAGTGCAAAACATTCAGATATGAGGAATTGAATCATTTGTATGATAGGAGCTAATCCAATTACTCCAGTCCAAGGCTGCCTGATTTTAGGAGACCATAGGGCCTGCTGCTGAGCACAGCGATCAGTGAGTGCTCTGCTAACTCCACCTATGAGCAGACAGAGCAAGAAAGCATCAAACATTTCCCAGTCCTCCAAAAGGAAAATTATCCCAGTGGCATTTCAGCTGACAGGCCCTAACCCTCTTCTCTCTCCCTGGCGCACTCATCGCAACTGCTCAGTAGAAGATTACATACACAGAAGCCCACAGCTAAGGGGAGAAGGACCCAGAAGACAACCAGGAGGGAGCTAGGGACCCAAATACAAATCTGCTGAATTGTGTGGGTCTAGAATCTGAGTTTTCCTGTGTTTCTGGTTTTAGAAACGTGCACTTCCCAGCTAAACCCTCATGGTCAGATTGCTTATTTGGCCACACAGGGCCAAGGGCAACAGTCCCTCTGTTCCCTGCACTCTGAGGAGTGCCTGGGCACCTCACTTCTTTTGCCTATGCGAATCAAAATTGCTGAAAGGGAGAGAGAGAAGTGTAGAGACTAGATGAGGCTATGGCCCTGCCCCCACATCTGCCCATAGCTGACTCACTTGGGGGCATATCCTGCCAGAGGCTCAGTTTCCCTCGTGTTCTTCCTGGGGCAGCTGTGGCAAAATGCCACTATCCCTAAATCCCAAATAAATGCTAAATTCTGGGTCTTGCTACACAGTGAGGGCTGCATAGAGACATGTAGAAGGCAGAACAGCTCAGCAGCATGAGGAACTCACCACCACATCTTCTAGCAAATGCAAGAGGAGGGTCCCTTTAGGATCAAGCAGATCTCTGGGAAATGTTAGTTACCACCTCACAACCTAGCTGTCCAGGGAGCAGTAGGTCTAAACCTTTGGAAGAAGTATCCCCTTACTGGAAGGATGTGGAACACACTGGAAAAGTGTGTGGTGTGTCCTACAGTGGCTGATCTTCACAAAGGATAAGATAACCTCAAGGATGCTGGAACAATTTGTGTGGTGGGGGTGCTGAGAGCCATTGCGTCAAACTGTAAACCCTGTATATGACTGAAACCACTTCAAGCCAGGGGGACAGCAGAACCCCCAGTTCCAGCACCTGTGGATAGCCTACTACATAAATGTTAAACGTTTACTTGCTTATTTTATATTCCACAGAAAAGCGGGCCTTTTGTTAAGGAATCACACAGTCCCCCAAATTCAAGTTTGAATTTTCTAATAGAAGTCAGTCATCTGGTTCAGACTGTGTCTGATTACAAAGAAAAACCAATTCCAACTAGTAACTTTTTTCCTGAGGCTATTATATCTCTCAGATCTGTACTCTATAACCAGAACAAATTCCTCTTTATCCTCCTCCTATATAAAAACATGGGTAAAATCCTGGTCCCATTGACTTTAGTAGGGCCAGTATTCTTCGCTCTATATGTCTGCCATGCTGCTGGGCTTGCCACATGAGGAATGTCATTATCAGCACTTCAGGTGCCTTTCCTGCATCCCCTTCACTAAAGAGAAAAACAAATTGTTGCTTTAACTGGTGCCATTTTCCTGTGGGGTTTCCTTGCAAATCTAGTGGAGCTGGAGGAAGTAGATTCATATACTTTTATGAAAATGGACACAGATCTATTTAATCGCAGAAAATAAATAAACTTTAGTTGTAGACTTATAAATTATATCTGCAAATGAATTAAATTAAATTAAATTAAAACAATATTGACTTTAAATAAATAGTAAACACCTTGGTTTGCACAGCAGCCCCTCCATCTGTTCTTTACTTCACCCGTACGGTATCACCTTTTATTCTGGTCTATATTTAGATTGTAAGGTTTTCAGGCCAGGGAATGTTCCAATTTTGCTTTGAAGTAACTTCCAGCACCATGTAGATTTTAGTAAGAACTCAGGGGTACAACTAGTCAAAACATGAGATTTTTGCCTCCTATCTGGGGGCAAAATTTTGACAAACATTTTCATCAAAATGTTGGAAGTCAGAAAATTTCAGTCAGCCCTGCAACTGGTAGAGAAACAGGATAAACTTTTGTGTGTGATAATCCTAAATTCTGTTTTTGTTGAAACTTCAAATTCTAACAAAAAATGTATCAATAAAAATCAAAATTCAGAAACTTTTGACCAGCTCTGACACAGGAGGCATGATAGTTGAAGAGCAAATATAGGACTTTTATTAACTGTGTTAAAACTCAGCTCAGGCTGAGTCTGCCCAGTTGAGGAAATATCCAGTCACACTACAACAAACATGTAACAGACATTAGTCACATTGCTTAACGCACTACTGTAAGGTGCTGAGATACCACAGTGATGAGCACATTGTAAGAACCTATATAGAATAGAATAGAATAGAATAGACAGTTTGCAGCACAGTTACTTTCATAATAGGACCTTTACATACTAAAGCAATAAAAAAAGCCCAGAGCAAGCCTAAGTCACTGCAGTAGCAACAGAAAATTGTGGGTGGAAAGATGACTGGCACAACCTAATTCTGATTACAGTTAATGCAACTGTTTAAGTAAGTGAGAGAGAGGGAGAGAGAAAATTGTGATAAATCATGGTAAGGAGTCCAGGAGTTAAAGAACCATTGCCCAGGAATATGAACTGGAATATAAAAAGTTGTAAGCAGAGCTATGTCTAGCTGAGACATTGCAGCATAGTTGATCAGCATGTTAGCGGAAGGAGCAGGAGCAGGAGAAAATAGGAACTGGCCTGAGGAAATACAAGGGAGGAGCAGAGGAGAAAAAAATAGTAAGAGAGAAAGAGAGCCGACTCAACACAGAAAAGGGAAAGTAAAGAGTTTAAAAGAGACAGAAAATCCATTGTATCAGAAACTGTGCCTCACGTCAATCTCAGACAGGAAACAAATTATAAGTCAAATTCATCTCTGCACCAACACTAGTACTGACGCAGGAACTGAGGTGAGGCAGCTTGCAACTTCTTGGTTCTGGGGATGCAGAAGCAGGCTAGGGAAAATCTCAGAGCTGCTCTAAACTGCATGCATGCCAGTTGCCATAACCCCTATGGACAGGGCCAGCTTTAGCGGGTGCGGGGCCCCACGTGAATAGATCGGCGGAGAAAAAAAAAAACAACCTCTGGGGAATCGCCGGAATCGGCTTAAAGCCGGCCCTGCCTATGGATCTTGCAGTAGCCAATGAATAGCAACGGGCAAAGTGCATTCCTAGCACCGTGGAGCTCCTGTGGTGCAGAGAAGAACAACTGCCACCCATGCACCTTCTAGAAGGTTGTAGGGGAAAAAACTGCTTTATGTATGAATCTTACTGTGTAAGCACAATGGGCCAGATCTTCAGCAGGTGTAAATCAGCATAGCATCATTGACTTCCAAGGAGCTACGACAATTTATGCCCACCATAATGCACATTTTACTTTTGAGTGCTTAACTGTGAAAATTTAACAATTTATTGAAATAGCTTTCTGTATGGAACAGTCATATAGTATCAGTCTTCAACCCAGAAAATCCCACTTTTTTTTTTCATTTGGGTGAATTTAGTGCCAAGAAGTATAGGGATAATAGCCATGTCTCAAACCAGCATAATGCAAGCAGGTGGTGGATAAACTTCCACCTATAGTTCTGCCAATATATCTTAATCCCAATTGGCAATACCCCTGCTACTCCAGTCCTTGACCATTTTTGAGCAGATATTGGTAGTCATGCCAAATTGTGTAGTGGTTTTCATGATGTGAACAAATGGAGACTACGATGAGGCTCTCAAATCCAATTTTCAATTGTGAATTAAGCCTTGGTTTGACCTCCGGTCTCCAGAAGTGAAAGGATGCTGCACTAACCCACAGTGCCACCATGTCTCTGCCATCACTTGTTAATGATATTTTGCATGCTGCATAAGCCTGTATGTGAATTGAGGCTGCCTGAGGGAGAGATACACAGCCAAGATGAGACTGTATGCCAGTTTGACTAAAAATGCAACATTATTTACAAGGAAATACAACAGCCATTTGTGAAAAGTTAATAACCTTTCATAGACTTACATGAATAACTATATCTTCCAACGTGTCAAAGTACCCATTGAATCCTTACACAGCCTATTCCTGAAAAACTTTGTGATCAGAAATTTACACATTTATTCTGCAGATGAAAACCCTTGTGCATGAGCTACCAATTACAGTTGCCTTTTAACACTTGTGTGTGTTTGTGTGCACAAATGCTAACATTTGTCTGTATGCAGGCCTTTAGGCTGTTTACAGGGTACCCTCAGATGTTAGTGCACATGTAGTGTTTGTGCAGGTTCATTTTTGTATGTAATTCAGTGGAAGCTGAAGGCTGATAATCTGATCTGTTGTACACTTTTTTCCTATATTAATTATTCTTTGAATGAACATGCTTACAAGGTTTAAGGAACAGGAAACAATGCACACTCAGATCACCTCCATAGCCACAGCATACATTTCCTTACATTCTCATGCTTGGATTTTACCTTGGAAGGAGCTCTCTTGTCAGGTAATTTTGTTTCCCTGTCAGTTCCACCAAGTCCTGATGTGCCAACAGTGCAAAATGAGAGGTTATTTTAATAGCTGATAAACTGGACCACTATTTATTGAGGGGGAAGATTATCAAACAAATTATACCGAGAACCAATAATAGATGAAAGGTTAAAGATTTCTGTAAAGCATGCAATTCACCCTGTCTCTTGTAGTTTACAGTAGAAATTAGGGTTTCTTCATACTAAGTTTATAGGAACATTTTAACCATATTTCAACCTTCTTTCCTCACAAATCTTTGACATCATTACTTTCTTGTTTGGGAATTTACGTTAAGGACAATTATGAAACAAAAATATACCACCATTTGGGAAAATATACAACTTCTTATCAGAGGGTTGTGGATGTTCTTCTTGCCAGTCTACAGACATGGAGATTAAATTTCAGAGAGAGATTTATTTTGTGCTATTGTCCCGTTATTCACCAGAGGATTGTGCAATGCAAGTAATCTGATCAGAATAATGCATAGGGACATATTTCAGAAAACCAATAATTGTGGTAACATTGAGCTCTGCAAGGTGCCAAAATAAAGTCCAGAATCACACTCACTCTCTTCCACAATTCCATAATCATGACATCATAATATGCTGCACTGTTGTCCATTAAAGCTAAAAGCTTAAAGTAATCAATTCTGGACATTTGGAGATTTATTGTAATATATAGCCCTTTTGCAGATTGAAGAAACTCCAAAATTATATTTTATAGATGTACCATATTTTACATTTCACACCTTTTATTTCTTTAAACTGGCTTTTTTTTTGGCTGTTGGTGTTTGGTTTTTGTTTTTTTTCCTTCTCACTGACTGCTGCAAGCTTTTATATTATGTTAGGAAGCAGTTAAGTCAAACAACAGAAAAAATTACTAACACTGACTGTATTTAAATTCTGTTTACTTCCTTAACCTTTTGACTTACCTATACAAAAAGTAATCTTTCATAAACAAGTCCCAAACAAAATCATTGCCTATTTTACTTTCCTTAAATCCTTGTGGAATAAACAGAAATTGTAACAAGATCCTTTTAACCATTTTTTATTCCACTCATATTTGCAATGATTTTATAACTGACGCTGGTTTGCCTCTCTCACATTATCACAATCAGTGCATCCTGGGATTAAAAACCATTTAGGGCCCAACTCTTAAAGAAAGTCCCCACACAGCAGTATAATGAACATTGTTTCTTTTTATTGTTGCTAGGTTTATTGGTATGCCAAAGAGGCAGTGAAGCTCAGTCCTCATTCTAAAAACAAAGAAGTGACCCACTTACTAGCATGGTAGCAGCACATAAAGACAGTACAAAGGTTCCAACGAAGATAACCATGAGGCCTATAAATGGCAAATATCCTATTTAACTGGCAAGGGGTCACAAATTAGACACATCTCAAGAGAAATGTTCAGATTTTTTTTTCTTTTAAAACATGTATCAGTGTCGAAATTAATCTAGAACAAGTGTGTTACTCCCTGAAAAATGGCACTAAAGAGGGAGAGGCAATCCAATGAGCTCTTCGGAAGCTTATTCACATGGGAAATCCACAGACGTCAGTACAGCTCTCTGTGGATCTATTCCAGAAGCCAGATCTTGCTGAAAGGATATACTGTGTCAGGCCTCAATTCAAGAATGCATCCCTTTTCAGGACAGTGCTTAAGCATGTACTTAATGTAAGCACATGCATAAGACCCGTTAAAGTCAATGATACGTAAGTTTGTGCTTAAGTACTGCCCTGAGTAGCTGGGCTTAAGTAAGTACTTAAGTATTTTCATGAATCAGGGTCTCAGACAGAACTACTCAAATGAGTAAGGCTAGCAGGATTTGGCTCACTGTGACTTATCATCTGGGATATGCAGTGGCGAGATTATCATGCAGTAAGTATGCTCTGGATTATGACCTTGCCAAGGAAATAAAATCACAATAACTTAAATGTACATAGCATTTATATAGTTATATACCTGTCACCATTACACACCCCAAAGTGTTCTACAGTCTGTCGATATAGGGATCACTCAGCCACCACTACATTGCCACCAATTCAGGTGGAAGACTTTCTGCACCAGCTACAATATATGATATCATTCTGTCACACTCTCCTAAAAGAAATCTAGCAGCAGCACCTTGATCACTGGTGTTGCTGCACCATAGAAAAGGCTTCAGGCTCAGATTACAAGCACCTGAGTGGTAATCACTAGGCTATTGATACAATTACCACTAATCGGGAGGACAGAAGTAGGAGGATCAGGACTCAGAGGGGAGGAGCTCAGAGGGTGAGCTGCATGAAGGAGAGAAGTTGTGTGACAAGCTTCTACTTCAATATGCCTGTGTCATGTTCCGTTTGCAAAAGAACTGTGGAATAAAAAGCACGCGTTGTGAAAAGGAAAAAGGCTGGGTGTGTTTATTACCACAAGATGACAGAAACCCAGTTATACAATGCTGCTCACTGGGTACCTATTGAGGCACCCTGTGGCACATGGGGGCTTCTCCAGGATTTTTACCCTCTCAGTTAAGAAAAGGAGACTAGATGGGTGACCTGCGCTAGAGCAGGGGGATGTGGATGCAATGGAGGAGATGCTGCGCTGACAAGTTGAGCAACAGACAGTGAAGCAGAAGATTCAGCAGGAACAGAGGCAAGCATTTCTTGGTTGGCAGGTGGGGCAGCAGTGGACATTACAGGAGTTTATTAAAGTGCAGTCACAGGGATGGCATCAACTCCTCTAGTGGCTGGTGAGTTCCAAAGAGGGAACTGGAAATTGGACAGTGGGCTAGGAAATATGTAAGATGACCCTGATGCCTTTTTGCTGACTTTTGTGTGGATGGCTACCAATGCTATATGGGACAAGCGTGGTTGGGAGCTATGGCTGGCCCAGTGTCTGACCAGCACAACTCAAGTGGCTTATAAGGCCCTGAGCAAACACTAAACCAGAGACTACTCTTAAGGCTTCTATTCTGGACAGGATGGGCCTGTAAGTGGAGAAGTACCACCAAAAACTTTGAGCAGCTAGGTGGAATGGTGGGATACACCCCAGGGCATTCACACAGAACTGTCAGACTAGGCTATTTGATGGCTGAGGCCAGATCGGCAGGACATAGATACCCTGATGGATGCAATTATCCTTGAATAGTTTATGCAGAGCCTCCGTAAGGCTGCTACAGTCTGGGTCCAGAGGCATCAGCCAGAATCGTCAGATGCTGCCGTGAAACTAACAGAGGAGTATGTGAAAGCAACCATGAAGAGAACTCCATCCCCCTACAAGCAGGGTAGGGGAAAAGAAGGCTAAGGAACCCTGACAAGGGGATACAAGGGGTGAATAAGGGTACCCCAACAGCCCACATAGTAGTTTGCTACCAATGCAGGGGCAAAGGATACATAAAGAAAGACTGTCCATACATGGACTGGTTCACAGAGTTCTATGAGTGGGCAGGTGTAAAAAGCAGGTCTGGGATAAAGACAATTCCTGTCAGAATAGGCTTGAGAACACAAGGGGAGTGGTAGACTCGGCAGCTACATGTTCCCTAGTCTGAAGTACGTTGATTAGGCCACAGTGGCAACGGAGTGGGAAGAGGGGGGAGTGATAATAACCAGAGGTGAAAGTAAGCCGGTCCAGTTCGGCATACCAGCAAGAGCCAGTACGCCGTGCCAGACCGGACCAGCTTCCCCGGCGGTGATTTAAAGGGCCGCCAGAGCTCCGGCAGCAGGGCTCTGGTGGCACTTTAAAGGGCCTAGGGCTCCCCACAGTGGCAGGAGCACCGGGCCTTTTAAAGCACCACCAGAGCCCGGCCGGAACTGGGCTCAGGCGAGGATTTAAAGGGCCCAGGGCTCCGGCCGCTGCAGGAAGCCCAGGGCCCTTTAAAGTGCCACCAGAGCTCCGGCAGCGGGGCTTGCGTGGCACTTTAAAGGGCCCAGAGGCTCCCCACAGTGGCAGGAGCACCGGGCCCTTTACAGCACCACCAGCAGGGGCGGTGCCAGCTTTTTTGCCGCCCTAGGTGGCAGCGGCGGGAGAGGCTGCCGCTAAATTGCCGCCGAGTACCCCGGCGGCTGAAGAAGTCCTCGGCGGCACTTCGGTGGCAGATTCTTCAGCCGCCGGGGATCTTGGCAGCAGCCTCTTCTGCCGGCGGCCACTGAGGAACTTGAAACGCCACCCCCAAATCCTGGTGCCCTAGGCGACTGCCTAGGTCGCCTAATGATAGTGCCGGCCCTGACCGCCAGAGCCCAGCTGCCGGAGCAGCCGGGCTCCAGCAAGGATTTAAAATGCCTGGAGCGCTGCGGTGGATGGAGCCCCAGGCCCTTTAATTCACCCCTGAGCCCCCTCCCAGCTGCCTCTGCAGCTGGTAGCTCTGGGGTGATTTAAAGGCCCCACAGCTCCCAGCCAGAGCTACGGGGCCTTTACATCGCCTCTTCCGGTTGAGGCCACGCCCCCACTCAGGACTCCAGCATACCGGTAAGACCTGTACGTTACTTTCAACCCCTGATGATAAACATCTATTGTGTACATGGGGGGGTGGGGGGAAATACTTCCTCCCATCAGGAAGATTTAAGTGGCAGAGACTAGAAATAGTAAAGTCATTATACTATTCATTCATGATAGGAACAGACCGGACTCCATTTACTTTGAGTAATGAGGACACAGGATGGAGGGAGAAATCAAGAATGTAGACCCTCCAGGTAATCTTCCAGAGGTTGTGAGAGATGATCTCATATATAGAGGAATGAGCCCAAAAAGCACAAAACACTGGAGGACTTGGGGAGGGTGGTCGGGGAGCAGAACTTGAGAAGGGGTCAGTGGTTTAGACAATTCTACATCAGGACCTCCTAAAGGAGAAACAGGGTGGAAGCTTGATGACTGCCTGGAAAAGCAAGCCTTGAAGAGAGGGAGTAGCGTCTCAATAAGGAGTCCTTGATGGGTGAACTTTCACCGATATCTTGCCACTTGCTCAGGACTAAGTTATGGAAAGATAGGGATCCCAACCTTCTGACTCTGGAGGGACAACTTACTCTAGTATGTTCAAACCAGAGGCAAAAGAAACTAAAGCTAAGATCAGTTGGGTGCGATTGGTGTGATGATCTATGAGCTGAGATAGAGCTGTGGGGGGAAATCTCCACCCTCAAAGTGTAGTTTTTGTGGATGGAAGGCAGGGGACCCTCACCAGTGGCCCATGGAAGGCCAATCTGAAAGGGCATGAGAAATCCCAGTAGAACCCCAAACCCATAAAGAGGGTTGAGCTCAAACAGTGAAGAAGATTTCCCTGGTAGGCAAGAAAAGGTCTCAATTGAAATAGGGGAGGAGGTACGTCTCAGAGTGCTAGCAACAGCCTGATCATCAGCATTGCTGCAGCACAGAAAAGGCAGCAGGCTCACCTGGGAACAATTAAACACTTTATTTTGGGGGATTACAAGCACCTGGGTGATAATTACTAGACTATTGAAACAGTAAGTGGGAGGATATAAGTGGGAGGAACAGGAAGCAGGAGGGAGGAGCTCAGAGGGCAAGCTGTGCGAAGGAGAGAAGCTATGCGGAAAGCTCCTGCTGTAATATGTGTATGTCTAATTCTGTTTGAAAAAGAACTGTGGAATAAAAAGCACACATGGTGAAAGGGAAACAGGCTGGGCGTGTTTATGACCATGAAATTACAGACACTGGCTAGGCAGTTCAGCTCAACTGGGTAGCTGAAGAAGCTCCATGTGATGAAGAGGTGTTGAAAAATAATTTAACTAAATGAAAATACAGAGGGTAGGCTAAATATAATTACCAAAATTGGAATTTGACCAGAATACATTGGCTCTACACGTGCAAAAAAAGTGCCATGGGACCATTTACTGAACATGAGCAGTCAGGGCCTTCGTTCTACATCTCATCTAATGGCATATGCTCCAACAACAGAGTGCCCCTGGGCACCGTGTAGGGACATTGATTCATTATTGACTGTTGAACAAGAGTATCACCTACTGAATCCCAATCATCATTTCTTGCAGCATCTATGATTTCTATGGAGGACTCCCACTTATGAGATCTGAGAAGATCACAACCCAAGTACTGCAGTTGTGTTTTTCTCACCTCTAACAAGCCAACAGGATCAGACGTAGTTGGTACTTGTCTGGGTAACTTATAAAAGAAAAACAAAATCCTAGTTAATCATATTTCACAAGAGAATATGAGTGTTTTAGTGAAATAGAGCTGCTGTGTGACATGATGTAAGAATGACAGATACAGTGGATTCAATTAACTCTTCCTGTTAATAGCATATGAGAGAATATTTATGGGTAATTCTGCTAGAACTGGTAATATCTAACTACTAGGATAAAGGCAAAGGAAAACTTTTAAAGGTGCCCGTTATTTGTCTCCCTAGTAATTCAGAAGTTAACTTGAATCACCACTGATGCGGGTGAAGAGATATACAACAGCAACTTAAAATGAGTTCTCTTACTCTGATCCAGTCAGATATTCCACTATAGAAATCTAAAACACATCCCAAAATGCAAAGACACCCACGTGGCCTCCATGTTCCAAAATTATCACAAAGGCCCTGATCCTGCACCATTAAACTCAGTGGAGCTTTGCCATTGATTTCAGTGAGTATAGGAGCAAACCCAGAATGCCTATTGCAGCTCCACACACCAATGTAAACCTCGTTGCAGCAGAACCTAAGGGCACATTTCATATATGACTGCAGAGAAAGCCCACTCAGAATGGAGGACAGGAGTGTTCATGTAGAATTTATACTACAAAAAAAAAGTCCTTACTCTCTGCTTCAATGTGAATTCATCAATTTAACTTACACTTAAATGGAAAATCGCTATACAAAGACCATAAAAATGTATTATGTTATCAATTGAAAGGTTTACACTGCTGGCAAGCTCAGGGAAAACATACCTTTTCACCATCACAAGCCTGAGTGAACTGCATTACGAAGGATCCCATATATATCTTTAACTTTTGTACATGGCAATTCTCTTCTCATGTGTTCTTAAATCAAGTGAGCGATGGAAAGGTGGATGAAGAAGTGCAGAGAAAGGTAGAGGATGGAAAGAAAAGGGGAAAAGGAACATTGAGAAAGAAAAGAAAGTGTAAAAAATAAAAAACTGAAAGAGGAAAAAGTTAGGAATGAATAAGAGAAAAGGAAAATAGAGATGCCGATGGGAAAAAGAAAGGGGGAAGGTGCTCATTGGGAAGATGAATTACAAATGTGTCTCAAAAAATGGTTTTAAAAGAAAAACCATTTCAAACCAATTGGTTTCCCAAGTAATTTCTATTTTCACAGTGCCATGAGATGAAAGCGGAGGAAAGGAATGGGAAATATCTAGAGGAAGACTAACATGATGTTATTTACCACATTAATAGGGGGAAAATCTCTGTGCAGCAAATCTCTGGTTTTGCATAGCGCTAATAAGATGTCCACTATGCTCTACCCTCTGTCCATGACCACTGTTGACAGTGGACAATGGTGTCATCTGGCTCTTCTTTTCATCATACTAACAGTCTCACACATGACAAAAGGCACAGCTTAAAGCTCCCCTGAGAAGCTTTAAATAATGTTTTGTTGTGGTGTTTTCTAATGTGTGTTGAGGTGGGGAACATGAGGTGCATATTGTCTTTCACATAGCCACAATTCTATTATAAAAAGAATCATAGGGCTGGAAGGGACCTCAAGAGGTCATCTAGTCCAGTCCCCTGAACTCATGGCAAGACTAAGTATTATCTAGACCACAGAATCACAGAAGATTAGGATTGGAAGAGAGCTCAGGAGGTCATCTAGTCCAACCCCCTGCTCAAGGCAGGACCAACACCAACTAAATCATCCCAGCCAGGGCTTTGTCAAGCCGGGCCTTAAAATCTTCTAAGGATGGAGATTCCACCACCTCCCTAGGTAACCCAGTCTGGTATTTCACCACCCTCCTAGTGAAACAGTGTTTCCTAATATCCAACCTAGACTGCCCCCACTGCAACTTGAGACCCTTGTTCCTTGTTCTGTCATCTACCACCACTGAGAACAGCCGACCTCCATCCTCTTTGGAACCACCCTTCAGGTAGTTGAAGGCTGCTATCAAATCCCCCCTCACTCTTCTCTTCTGCAGACTAAACAAGCCCAGTTCCCTCAGCCTCTTCTCGTAAGTCATGTGCCCCAACCTCCTGATCATTTTCATTGCCCTCCACGGGATGCTGGACTCTCTCCAATTTGTCCTCATCCTTTCTGTTGTGGGGGACCCAAAATTGGACACAATATTCCAGATGTGGCCTCACCGGTGCTGAATAGAGGGGAACAATCACTTCCCTCGATCTGCTGGCAATGCTCCTACTAATGCAGCCCAATATGCTGTAGCCTTCTTGGCAACAAGGGCACACTGCTGACTCATATCCAGCTTCTCATCCACTGTAATCCCCACCATCCCTGACAGGTGTTTGTCTAACCTACTCTTAAAAATCTCCAGTGATGGAGATTCCACAGCCTCCCTAGACAATATATTCCAATGCATAATCACCATGACAGTTAGGAAGTTTTTTCCTAATGTCCAACCTAACCCACCCTTGCTACAATTTAAGCCCATCGAAGGTGGTCCCAGTTTCTACTCATTTTGGAAACTCTTGTAGTACCAAAGTTTTATGGGATGAGTGAAAAATGGAAACTTATACTTAATTCTGAACTTCCAATATTAATTAGCTTGGAATTGTCACCTACTCATTTTATTAATGGACGTTGAAGAGTGAGAAGTTGTTTGAAATGATTTTTTGTGGCTCACCTTCCTTTGTTGTTGCTGTTGGGTCCTGACCGTGCCCTTTCTCCTGCCCCCACTCAATTACAATGTAAAAATATTTAAGCACAATACAAAAAAAACCCTTTCTTTAACATAGGTTTTTGAAAGCTGACAGGACAGACTCTGAAAGTGAAGGGAGGGGAAGGGTTTAATTAAAAAAAAGAAATGATTCCATAGTTAGTCTTGAAGAGTTTGTATGATCTACTGTGCAAAGATCTATTTGCATAGTTTTTAATACCATCTACATAAAAACAACCTAAAACAAAATCAGTTATAGTTTAATTTAAACACTTTTTTGCCCCAAAAGTGATCATTTACCCAATATACTATACGGATTATTCACGTGAATAAGGGCTGTCGGATCAGGTTCTTCAGAGTTGTTATGAAGAATGGGGTATTAGGTAACAGAAAATATTACAGTGCCTTTATATAATCAACAGTGCAGACTCATCAGGAATACTATGTGCAGTAATAGTCACCTCATCAGGTTCAGAGAGGGATGACAAGAATGATCAGGAGCATGGGAAAGAAAGATTGAGAAGAATGCAGATGTGCCTTAGAAAGAAGAAATACAAGAAGGGCCATGATAAAGTATATAAAATACTGAATGGTATAGAGAAAATAAATTGGGAATTTCTGTTCTCCTTGTATCATAATACAAGAATGAGAGGGCAATCAATGAAATTAAAAGGTGGAACATTCCAAACAGATAAAAGGAAATACTTTTTCATACAACACATAATTAGACCATGAAACACATTGGCACAGGAAGTCATTCCAGAAAGAATATAGCAAAATTCAAATAGGGATTGGGAATTTATATGAAAAAAAATGGAGAGTTATTATTAATTATAACAAACATTTTGAAGGGCTATTAAACCTAATGCTTTACACCTTAAGCCAACCTCTGACTCAGGGTGAGACCTAATGTGGGATGTAGATTATCCCAAATAGCTGCCTAATGCGAGTTTCCTATATGTTCCTCTGAAGTATCTGACACAGGCCATTTGGGAGACAGGATACTGGCCTAGATGGACCTTGAGTATGATCCAGTGTGGCAATTCCTATGTTCTGTAGCAATAGTTTTCTAAAAAAATAATTGGTTTGGAATTGTACATTTGCAATTATGACCTATCTCGTATTGTTAAGTAAAAAGCCATTTTGGAGTTGTAAAAGCACATAACAGCATTTGAAATCAGTAAGCATCTTTTATTTTCTTCACTCATGTGATCTAAAGAACAACCACATAAAAAACTGTTAACATAATCTTTGCTAGACAGAGACTTTGTGTAAATTTAGTATAAACGCTGAATGGATTTTTACTACAGAAATACTAACTTCTGAAAATAAAAGTTCATATTGGACATAATGACAGTATAACTATCACAGCACTATTGGCTGCCACTACAAAACGTACACAGTAAAAATTCCCTAAACCAAATTCTCTTCCAAAGCAGTGTCCATAATGACACTCATGGACTGAAAAGAGACTGCAACATCACGGCTGGCTTCTCTATCTCAAGGTTCTTTCAGGGCTGGCAACCTTCCAGTAACATGCCCAAGTTTAGAAGGCAATTCTTTTCCTCCAGTTCTTTTTCACATCCCTCAGGAAAACTGCATGAAGAAGTCACAGCTTTTGTTGGTTATAGTACATCAAGATTCAGGAATAGCTACTAATTGTAACGTTTGTAATTATTTCGAGTTTTAATTTTAATAATGACTCTTCATGGTTCTGTTGACCAGAGGGAAATTTTAATCCCAAATGTGCCCAAGTGTCAAAATTGCCATTATCCTGCAGGAAAAAAAGGCTTTTAGAAGGAGGTAAAGTTTACTTATTGAAAATTAGAAATGAATATTTATTGTCAGATCTCCATCTGAGATTAAATCCTTTTATTTAACACCGGTTGAAAGTGTAAATTATTCAAATGTTTACATTTGAATGGCTGCTGTACTCTAATGATTCCATTTTCTACAGTGTATTAGTGGTAAGATAATGAAAAGCTTCATCAGAATGGAGTGTTAAACAAACAACTAACTTCAACTTTTCACAGCAGAATAAAAAGACTGTGTGGCTCAGCAGTCAATTAGAGCTGGATCATGCTGCTACTGAAGTCAATGGGAGAAGAATCAGCCCCCTGTTCCCTCCATCTTTGACTTTTACTGGGTTGCCCAGCTGCACATTTTACCTAACCTGGATTCTCCCTAGACCTCTCTTCCCTCATACTAACAATATCATCCTTATCTCACAACAAGGATATCAGTGGGTGAAATCCTGGCTCCCCTATAGTCAATGGCAAAATTCCTATAGACTTCAACAGAGACAGGATTTCATCCAATATCTCTTCCAAGTGGGGTTGACACCAGAATATCCCCATTCTCCACTGTCAAGCAACCTCTGGAAAGACTTTCTCCTCTCCATGTTTAGAAATAGGAGGAAGTGCTCTCCCAAAGTAGCAATCTTTCTTCCTGTGCTCTACCTCCAACTTCTTCTAAGAGAACCCATCCAGCTTCCGTTGCAGTCGGTAGTATTCTTTCCCTAAAAATCAGAGGAGACGAGCTGGAGCCAGAGCTCAGGAGAGCTATCCACTTAAAGAACATTATTGTCCTTAGGATGCGCTGACCTTTAAAAAGTAGGTTTGTCACACTATCAAGGTGGGAATGAAATCGGGGAGGGCTTAAAGTTGACAACCACAGGATTTATATAAAAAACATGTTGTGAGGGGTGTATTGATTGTTTGTTTTTGTGTTGATATATATATATAAAATATACAGACAGGGGTAACAGGCGGGTTTAAACCTTCGAAATATCATGAATATCATGTCCAGTGTCCACTGCTTTACAGGAAAGACCTTTGTCTCAGAATAAGTATACTTCAGTCTCACTTCTTAAATGAAGGGATGGAAATTTTGGATCATTAACAAAGACATTCTTCCACCAAAATATCTAGCAGTCACTGGGGTTGCCTAAATAGATTAAATACTAAATAAATTAACAAAACACAAATGATTATTAGCAGCCTCATAAAAATCCTTTCAGTATCAATTGCTCAGCATCAGTCTCTTGACTGATGTCATAATTTCACAGTCTGTCTGGTCACCATACAGTCAAATGTAGACAAGATCTGAGTTTCTCACGTTAAAAAAAATAACCAGAAAAATGATGTTTTAAATGGTTCAGACCATATTTATCTCTCATAAAGAACCATAAAAAAGGCACAAGCCCAACTTTTTTCCCTTTTAGCACTCCAGCTCAAATCTTCACCTGTGTCACTTCCGTTGTGCACAATTGTTGTGTATTGTAGCTTCCCTTTTGTTTTATGCCAGTATAATTTTTAAATACACAAAAGTTATACTCAAGGGCAAGTTTTCCTTGACCAACAGTACATGTCTCACTTTTACTGTGAGGCACAAGGCCTTTAGAGTCATGTCTTTTTACCTCTCAAGGAGTGTATTAATGGCCCAATAGTAGTTGGTTTTTATATTTCTTAGGAAAAAAACATTTTTTGTATCATTCTGCTAGGAAATGTATTTCATGGGGGTGGGGAGGAAATAAAGGCTTAAGGGAGAAAAATCCATTTTTTAATATTCGCATTACATTTCTAGAATGAGTTATTTTTACTTATTTATTTTTAATTGTTGCTCCATGTTACCTTCTGTTTTGAACCCTGTTCAATCCTGTAACACAGCTGAAGGGCTGTCTTCAGCAGCTGTTCACAGGTAGTCAAGTCCCTGTCAGGGATCACTGTCTATTAAAAGGTCTAGTTCAGGTGATAAACAGTTCTTGATTTAGCTTCTTAGAAGAAAAATAATTTGAAAGAGGCTAGGAGGTTATTTTAAAATAACAGCTTTTCCTTTCTTCTTGCTAGCTTGCAGCATTCAACAGCACTTCACCAGTGGCCAACTTGCTTTCAACTTAGAGTTTTCAAAGAAAAACAAATAAAACTGAAAATTTAAGGAGAAAACTACAAGCTTTAACCGTGCTTTCTGCTATTAAAGTGTGTTCCACAGATGCCTTCAAAATCTCCAGAAATAGTGGGACATTATTTTTACTACAATTCCCTATATTTTTTCTTCACAACTAATTAAAATGCATTTTCTAGCAGTTCACTTCAACTCCCATGAAAATTCTGGGCTCACTCATGCTCACATTGAAGTCAATGAGAGTTTTGCCATGACTGGTTTATTCACTGGTGAATAAAGGATTTTCAGATAAACAGATCAAACCCTTAGTATGTGTGCATAAACAATGATGTAAGAGATAGATGGCTAGATGATGCTGTAGTATAAGGGTTACCAGGTCCAGAGACAGGCACTGATTGTCAGAGCCTTAGGTGCATGGGACCCCGTAACGAGCGAGTGCTGAGAGAATGCAGAATCAGTCAACGCTACACTCCGCTGATGCGGCAACTCATGGTGTTGGATGCCATCAGGTGGTCGAGGGACATCTACATAGAACACATCACCGGACATCGGCAATACCAGGAGGGATGAGCTGGAGTGCCGATGAGAAGCGCAGTCAGTAAAGTAACAAATACTTTTCTCATGGATTGTATTTTTTTAAATGGACAACCTACCTAATTCTCAATTACTGAGGGACAATCTCCACTCATCAATATATTTTTCTTTCCACAACCAAATCTCCGTACAATAGATTCTAATATCTAAACTGTACTGTTAAATCTATTCACCTAAATGTTGGTTATTGCTGATGATGTACTCTATGTATCATATGACTTTTAAAAACAAACTTTGTATTTGTGGATAATCTAAGCACTGTACCCATATGTACAGACACTCTTTTCTCAACCTATGTATTATATAATTTTTTAACATTAGCTTTAATAACAATGTTAAATTTCTAGGTGGCTATAGTATACTATTACTATTTATTATTATTATTATTACAACAAGGTGTAACCCATTGGTCCCCACCCCCATTTTTGTCCTATGACTGCAGAGGTGTTAATGAGCCATTCCACCTTGAACGGTCCCTTAGAATATGTGCTAACAACCTAACAATCTGTTCCAGTTATGAGGCTCCAAGTACCTTTCCTAGACCTAAGGGAGAGCTCTGTGTTGCTCAAAAGCATGTCTCTCACCAACAGAAGTTGGTCCAATAAAAGATATTACCTTACCCACCTTGTCTTTCTAATATTCTGGGACAAACACAGCTACAACAACACTGCACATGTCTATGGACATTTTCGAGTGCTGCAATTTTAGCTTATACAGATATATGGCTATGTTTAAATCCTCATCAAACACACATATCTAATATTGCCATATCATTACCATACTATCTCATTTGCTTACTAGGTATCAACACATCTAGGGCCTGATCCTGATTAAAGGTAGCAGAACAGAGCCCCCAGTTTGTTAATCTGGTGTTATATGAGAATGATTTATTCAGAAATGTACTAATTATTTAGATAGTCAATGTAGTACTGTACAATATATAAAGTAAACCATACTTCTGAGAAAGCAAAAGAAAAAATATGAACTCAAAATGAGCAAATCAAAAAGTTACATATACATCTGAAGCAAATGAGAAGCACTCATTGCTCCACAATAAAACAATCTGAGCAGTTTTCTCCTACATTTCTTATGTGACTGAACAAGCACTCTGTGTTTCAACTCTACTGTCCAAATCAGCCACACATGTGGGAGATTGGAGGATGAATCTGACCTTACTCCATTGATGATAACAGGATCAGAGTCATAAAAATACCTGGGCTTTTTTTTTTAATATAAGAGTAATTTTTCCTTTATAGCATAATTATAAATGCTTTGAAAACTTAGTGGATGCAAGTGAGCCTACAATTCTTTTAAAGGGGGGGGCAGAAGATGATATATTTCCATGCATATCACATAATTATATTAAACTGGAGAAACTGTCAGAAAAGGAAAAAAAATCTGTATAAAATCTGAGTGAACAACAAATAAAAGGCATTTGCCAGAACTTTTAACTTGTTACCAGCAATGTAGCTTTTATTTACCTTTGATATCTTAGACAGGAATAGATGAAAATATTTATAATTAATAACAACTAAACCAACATTTTATTATTTTTATTAATTTTTACATTTAGAAAAATATTAAAAAACACGAAGCTGCAGTTATTTGGCAAGCTCCTTGCAGTGCACATAAATAAATCTCTTTTAGCGAGTCTCCAAGGGTTTTAGGCAAAACTTTGTGAATGCCAAGGCAAAAATCTAAAAAAAAATTCTGGTTTATTTGTCAAGCCAAAAAAAATGGACAGCATGTCCAAAGTACAGTTTAAAGCATTATTTTTTGTACTAAAGAAAGAAGTGATGTGCGTTTTGAGATCAAGAATGTATGTAAGGAGCCTTCCAGTGCACCAGTATCCCGAGGTTTTTAACTCTTACTAGCAACATTCTTTTGTGGGTTATAAAATACAGTTAGTAGAGTTGCAGATGTGATGGTGAGGAAAAGCTTATTTTTATTTTTAATTGAAGCCACTAAGGATGGTACAAATGTGCATGTTTGATCAATTTATAAACAACTCTGAATTACTATGGTGCCATCAGCCAAATATGGTCATCAGCCAAAGATAATTGTACACATCAATATAGCTGTTTGGCTAACTAATTTTTGGAACCTGCATTTTGGCTGTAAAAGCACTACCTATGTGCAGTAGGTACAGTAGCTAGGACAAACAGTTGGGTAATCCAAACTCTACCTGCTGATCCTGATGCATTCTGATGTGTTTCACCAACTAGAGGTTTAGCCCGAAGCACCCTTCAGCACTAAGTAAAACTCCAGTCAGTCCCAATGAATGTGCATGTTGTCATGTAGTGTGTGCTACATATTGATCTCCAGATATTGATAATTCCAGAAGATGGAGTCAATGGACTCTGTCAAAACCCATATTTTCCCCTTAGTATGGGCCACCATTGATTTCAATGGAGTTCATCAGGAAGTGAACTGGTACAAATGACTGCTGAATTTGGTCCTGTTTATCACTGTAGACTAGCTAGCAGAGAGAGGTCAGAGCACCAGGACAAAGTAGATAGTACTGGTATATCAGCAGGAGCAAGGGAATACCTGAGAATGAGCTGATCTAGCCTGTATCAGTACATTCCCAGAAGGACCTGAATAATGGTCTGGCAGAAGGGACAGTATTGTTATTACTACTTATTGGTATTACAGTAGTGCTTCAGACATCCCAACCAAAATCAGGTCCTGTTGTGTTAGGTACAGTACACACACACACACACACACACACACACACAGTAAGGGACATCCTCATTGCGAAACAGCACCAAATCCAAAAGAGACAAATAGGAGGGGAACAGGCACAGAGAGTTGAAGCCCCTTGCTGAAAGCAATACAGCAGCTCAGTGGCAGAGCATGGAATAGAACCTTGGCCCTCTGTTTTCTCATCCAATAGCAAGAACACTAGACTGGGAGCCATGTTGCCTCTCTAGTAACTTTAGAATCACAACTGTGGTGTTAATTACGTAACAATAACTATGGTGCTGTCTTTCATAACAAGAAGCCATGAATCTAAGGATGTGGATTTGCCAAGTGTAGGTGGCACTGAAGGAGATGGGGATTCCCAGTTTAGCTCATTAAAATGATGTTGTGTTGTCATGTTCTGTATAAAATTGTGTAATGTCCTAAACCAGAAACAGAATACATGTGTATACCTAAAATTACAAGCCCTCTATATGATTGAGTTAAGAGGCCACTAACCTGAAGAACATGAGTAATCTTATTGTGATTCACTAATGGCCAGGTTGAAATCAACATGAGGGTACACAGTGGCTACAAATTTGGACTTCAGTGGGTCAAGCCACTTCCCACTGATTTCATTACAAGTTGGATGGGGCCCTGAGAAATGAAAACAGAACCCTTTCAGCTTCGAGATACAGTATATTTGCAAAGGTGGCAAAAACCAGTACCTATCATGCAATGATTTGGAGATGAATCATTCTTTTTGGTCCTCATGCTAAAAGCTATATCCTCTTCGGGAAGCTTAGAGGAATTATTGGATTCTCACCATTGCGATTTTATGGTCAGCAGTTTTCACGTGAAGTTGTTGGTTCATAGTCTGTACAAGCTTGTGGGGTAGAAATTTATACTTTCATTTATTGAGCCATCAATTTTGCCTCTCTTTGTCATTCCTTAGACAGTCCAGTGGTTATAAGGCTAAGCAACACACCTAGGAGTACATAGTAGTCAACATGTCCTTCTAATTGGTCATGGAGGACTTTTGTGAGATGCTAAATGCCCTCAATTCCCATTTACTTCAGTGGAAGTTAAGGACACCCATCACTTGACCTGATTGGGCCCATTACTGAAGTGGCAGAATCAGTCCCAGGTGCAGCAGTTTGGTCTGCTGTCAGTTACATATTCTTTTATGTATTAGGGCTTGAAGTTAGAATCCTACCACCAGCTTCAGTTACTTGTATGTTTGTCTGTTTGTTGGCGGGCTGCTATCCCTGTCCCCATGGCCCATGGTGCCATCTTCAGTTGTTCCATGGTTTACATCTCAGTAAGATCCTTGATAGCAGTATCTGTGGACAGATTCACTAATATATAGTGCACTACCACCTGTGGTTAAAACACATCAGGTGTGCAGTCCAGAATAACAGAGTAATATCTTGCTGACTTCAGATCTGCCACAATCTTCTGTTTGACTTGGCAGTAACTGTATGATCTCATTTTGAATTGTTTTTCCAAGGTAGTGGTGTGTGTACATTTCTTGGATGGTGACTCTCCTTAGATGCTCCTGGAGTACAGCATCAAACTCAGTCATCAGCTCCACAATTTTAAGGAAGTTTCCATTGTTTGGCACATACAGCTGATCTGAAGTGCCACTCAGTGCTAGGTTTTGGGTAGCAAGCATTCTCACAATGGCAATGAGCCTTTTCAGAACATTTTGCCAGATGCAATCTTCTCTTGATGCTGATCATCTATGGTGGCCTTTAGCCTTAGTCTCATCTCAAGCTCTTTCCACCTATAGAATGCTCTCTGGTGATTTGCTGCCTTCTCATGGCATGCCAGATTTCTAGCCAGATTCTTCCAGTCCTTTGTTCCTCTAGAACGCAATGTGGCTGGAACAATAGACTGGAAGAGTTTGCAACAAAAACAGTATGCAGCATTCTGGGTTTTTGAGTATATAAGCCATGGCCTCTCCACTTTGTCACTATTGGAGATTTCACGCCAGTAATGTGTTGAATGGAAACGTCTATTTTCATTGTCTTTAGATAGAACATAAAGTTTTTCACTTGCTGTGGCCCATGTAGTACAAGGAAATCCCTCAGGCTACTGCTCAAGTGGGTCCACAGTCCTGGATCATCTTGACTTAAGAAACTAAACTTAGCCGCATCTGTTTCTTGCGCCTCCACCACACTCTTCTCTGATCTACAGTTTTCTTCAGGAATGTGCATGGTTACATCCATTTGAGATGGAGATATGGATGCTGCAGTAGCTGCCAGGTCACCTGCACTCTGACCAAATGGAAGATCAGGCATATCCTCACCACTCACATCCTCACTGGGGCTGGAAGGCTCACCATGAATATTTGTGTCTATGTATCTCAGGAGAGCTCCTTCCTGCTTAGATAGAAAAGCTTCCTTTGCTTTCTTTCTTTTTCTGAATGCTGCCCCAGAGGGGCGTTTTCTTCTTTCACTCATGACTGCTGTTCTGTGCCAGGTATAGTGGCACTCAACACTCAATTGAAGGGGACAAATAAGCAGGCTGGTAGCAAGGCCTGAGTGAGGGAAGATATATGCGTCTTAAGGGCCTAACTGGCTCCTACTACTTCAGTTGACTGCCTGTTCTCCTCAAGTGGGTTCAGGGAAGCAGCAGGAAACAGGAAGCTCCCTGAGAAGCCGGTCTTAATCAGTCCAGGCTCCTGGAGGTGCTAGAGAGGTTCATAAGAAGCTCCTCCTCCTCTCTCTCCCTGCAGCTCCTGCTGCTTTCTGTTATTCCCTCTCACCTTTTCTCCTGTCTGCCTATTATGTCTCTTGTGCCCTCCTTCCTCCAACACAGCACTCTACCATCTCTGTGCATCTAAAGCAGAGAGAATACATATGCACCCGCAGCAGACACAATTTTCTACACTCTGGGTCCTAGTGGTGCCCCCCCTCCTCCACAGTTTGGCACCTGAGGCAGCTGCCTCAGTTTGCCTCATGGTGAGGCCAGCCCTGTGCACTTCTGTTCAGTTGTTTTAGCTTGTAGCTTTCTGGTCATGAATAGAAAATACTTCATAAAACGTTAAAAACACAAAATGTGCTCATTAATTCCTTCCTTTTTCGATGCCTTCTTCCCAGGGCCGGCTCCAGGCACCAGCGCAGCAAGCGCGTACCTGGGGCAGCAAGCCACAGGGGGGCAGGCGGCTGGTAGCTGCCAGGGCGGCAGTCAGGCAGCCTTCAGCGGCATTTCTGTGGAAGGTCTGCCGGTTCCGCGGCTTCAGCGGCAATTCGGCAGCGGGAACACCGACAACGCAGGACCGGCGGAGCACCCGCAGAAACGCCGCCAAATCCGCGGGACCGGCAGACCTCCCGTAGAAACACCACCGACGGCTGCCTGACTGCCGTGCTTGGGGCAGCACAAAACATAGAGCCTCCCCTGCTTCTTCCCCCTGTCACCACCCCCTGATTTACAGAGGGAGCTGTGTGTTGTTCTGGGATGGGGCAAAGTGAAGGTAACCTCTTTACTGCAGGCTGCCTGGAAGGTAGAAAAAAGCAGCTCCAGAATGTAGGCTGCCTGAGCAACCTTCCCATGTGTTCTACCCCCACAACCATCCGCTGCAGGGACAACTTTGGAATTAGAGGGCATGCAAGCAGGAGGATAGCTTTTTGAAGTGTCTGTAAATCCCCTATGGCCTGACCTCTTGCAGAAGAGCAGTGGCTTCCTGCAGTGAGGACAGGGACTTAGCACTTTTCCATGTCCATTACTTCCTCTCTTCTTCTCCTTGTAGGATAATCTGTGACAAAGGGAGGGAGAATTCTTGGAGCCTGGCTTCGGGTTCAGCTGTCTATTTTAAAAATTTCCAGTGCACCTACCTCTGTGGTATCTTGCAGGTAAAATTGACTTTCCATTAGGCCTGCTTAAATTTTCAAATTTTTAACTACTGTGGGGTCATAGTTGAATCACTAAAGAAGGTTTGTGTAAAATGGGTGAATTAATTATTGCATTGTCACAATTAAAGGTGCAAAGCACAAACCAGTTAAAAATTTGAGAATCTCAACTTTGAAATTCTTCAAACATCAGCTTCTAGTAGATTTTTCTTTTATGTATCACGTCACCACCCAGGTGTCTTCTACTATAATAATTGTAAATGTTTTTCTGTTGATATTGAAAAGTTAAAAAGCCTTCCACCAGCCTACAGTGTGTCAGAATCTAAAATAGAATTGAATGGGCCTTCATTTTCACCCTTTTTCTGGAGAAAATAATTGTAAATTGAAATCCAAACTGTTACCGAAATATCGGGTCCGCCTAGCTGAGAGCCAATAACAGCCAGACAGGGATAAGGAAAATAATACTTTATTCTGCAAAATAAGGGACGTCTGTGCCAAGTGACAGGACTTCCATTAACATAGAAATGACAGGTCTTTTATACACACTTAGACAAAGCCCTGGTGTGTTAACATTTGATTGGTGCATGCTAGACCTCGAATGTCTGCTATCTGGTCAGTAAAAACTGGTATAGAAATAACTATCTCAGCTGGAAAATACTATTCTTGTGTAGGCGAAGGACAACTGTAAAAATGCAAGGTCTTGCGTAGGCGAGGCGTCTACTTTCACCTAGTGGTCTCTGATTACCATGGCTGCTGACTGATTATGACTTTCACAATACCATCACCATCACTTTGGATCCCTCAAGTGAAAAACAGGACACAGAAATGGGTTTAATCTGGATCCAAAATCAGACACCCCAAAATCTGGGATTGTTCAGATCTGTGGGACTGCACTGAAGCCCTTCTGTAACAGGAACCTTAAGGCATGTTTAAGAAAATAGAGCATGCTCAGTCAACCTGTGGAACTCCTTGCCTGAGGAGGCTGTGAAGGCTAGGACTATAACAGGGTTTAAAAGAGAACTGGATAAAGTCATGGAGGTTAAGTCCATTAATGGCTATTAGCCAGAATGGGTAAGAAATGGCCTTAGCCTCTGTTTGTCAGAGGGGGGTGATGGATGGCAGGAGAGAGATCACTTGATCATTACCTGTTGGGTCCACTCACTCCAGGTCACCTGGCATTGGCCACTGTTGGTGGACAGGATACTGGGCTGGATGTACCTTTGGTCTGACCCAGTACGGCCTTTCTTATGTTCTTATTTTTAATCTAGACACATGACAGGACATACCTACCTATACACAGAGACTTTATAATGAGCTCAGTTATAAGGAAGTCTGGTAAGTCTTGTAGAGTCAATGGACATAAGTCTATAACTCAATAGTTAATGAACCAGAGTTTCATATTATTTATTCAATGAAGATATAATACAAGAAGTAATGACCTTAAACCAACACATGGACAATTTGGATTAAAACGTGACTCTTCTCTGAAAAATGACACTGTAAAAATAACATCACCACATTCTCTCTCAACCTTCCAGATAAATCTGGCCTCACAGAAGATGACTTTTTTTCTAACTTCAAGCCCTGCAAACTTACAATGATATCCACAAAGCAAATTGTGTCCTTTCTGGTTCATGCATCATCACCAGTAATAGTATATCTCACTTCATATTAGGTAATATATAATAGTATATCCCTCTGTATATTAGAAATTTGCTATTAAACCCAGTAACTTGTTGCAT